>JAWZYT010000946.1:27500-30000 GCA_034508575.1 Petrolisthes manimaculis | reverse complement strand
GACTACCGGGACCTAACCTAACATAACAGAACCGGGACAGACTACCGGGACCTAACCGGGGCAGACTACCGGGACCTAACCTAACATAGCCTAACCGGGGCAGACTACCGGGACCTAACCTAACATAACAGAACCGGGGCAGACTACCGGAACCTAACCTAACCTAACCTAACCTAACCTAACCTAACCTAACCTACCGAGACCTAACCGGGGCAGACTACCGGGACCTAACCTAACATAACAGAACCGGGACAGACTACCGGGACCTAACCGGGGCAGACTACCGGGACCTAACCTAACATAACAGAACCGGGACAGACTACCGGGACCTAACCGGGACAGACTACCGGGACCTAACCGGGGCAGACTACCGGGACCTAACCTAACATAACAGAACCGGGGCAGACTACCGGAACCTAACCTAACCTAACCTAACCTACCGAGACCTAACCGGGGCACACTACCGGGACCTAACCTAACATAACAGAACCGGGACAGACTACCGGGACCTAACCGGGGCAGACTACCGGGACCTAACCTAACATAACAGAACCGGGACAGACTACCGGGACCTAACCGGGGCAGACTACCGGGACCTAACCTAACATAACAGAACCGGGACAGACTACCGGGACCTAACCGGGGCAGACTACCGGGACCTAACCTAACATAACAGAACCGGGACAGACTACCGGGACCTAACCGGGGCAGACTACCGGGACCTAACCTAACATAGCCTAACCGGGGCATACTACCGGGACCTAACCTAACCTAACCTAACCTAACCTAACCTACCGAGACCTAACCGGGGCAGACTACCGGGACCTAAACTAACATAACAGGACCGTGACAGACTACCGGGACCTAACCGGGGCAAACTACCGGGACCTAACCTAACATAGCCTAACCGGGGCAGACTACCGGGACCTAACCTAACATAGCCTAACCGGGGCAGACTACCGGGACCTAACCTAACATAGCCTAACCGTGGTATACTACCGGGACCTAACCTAACCTAACCTAACCTAACCTAACCCTTAACCTAACCTAACCTAACCTAACCCAACCCAACCCAACCTAACCTAACCTAACCTAACCTAACCTAACCTAACCCTTAACCTAACCTAACCTAACCTAACCCTTAACCTAACCTAACCTAACCTAACCTAACCTAACCTAACCTAACCCAACCCAACCTAACCTAACCTAACCTAACCTAACCTAACCCTTAACCTAACCTAACCTAACCTAACCTAACCTAACTGTGGGGGTGGACTGATAGATATCAATGAATGTAGCTTTATAATAATTTCCAAAGCTTACCTTACTGGTTAATATGTAATCTCGTTGGTTGGCTGCAGCGAGTTACCCAGAGTTATAATCCCTGTATCCTTCCCTCCAACACAATAAATTTATTTCTGGGTTCGTCCTGCTATATATGTATGATTATAGAGCATGCAATAAGGGTCAATTACCACACAAAATGCCAATTTTCTCTATTTATTAATAAATTCCAAGCCAACAAATGAATAATTAAATTCAATCAAAAATCACACACACACACTTCCGTTCACAGTAACTATCAATAAAAATATTACTTACTCTTCGTCGCTCCTCTCTACACGTGCTTCCCTCAGTCGCTCGTAGTCCACGTGGACAGTAATATTACTTTACTTTAATATACTTATCACGAGCTAGCACTTCCCCTCGCACACACAGGAGACGGTAATTACGTTATCGTAATAGTAATGGAAATCAAGCAACCCAGTTGGTATATTTCAATGTCAATTCCACACTCGTTTACTGTCCCTCGTACACACACACACACTCGTAAATTCCTGCCAGCCCTCTCCTCACCTATAAAATGACACCTTACTGATTCTCGTCTAGCGAATGAATAGTGAGTTAATTAACAATAAGTCTTGTGAAAAAGTAATTAAACAATTTCGACGTTACGTTAAAACTATAGGCCCCTAGGCAAAGCAACGAGGGCTGGATACGAGGTGTGTTCTTCGTCGAGTGTCTATCTACCAACTGCTTGTATTCAAAACCAAGGTATGGGTGGTGGAGATTAATTACCCTTCTGACTCCTCCCCATTCTACCTGGCCAGTGACTCATCATCAAGACTGTCCAATATCTAGGTGTTCGTATGGCCTAACCCTTGACTACGTTTACATATGTCACTCACACTTTAGTTATACATGCAAATCACTTTTCCCATAACATGCAACTGCTTGCAAATGATTCCCTTCCACTTCAAAATCAATTTTAATAAGTAATAGATGCCCCCATAGCATAATTATTAATGCAAAATTGTAGCAGTACCTCCAGACACGGGATGGAGTGAGTGGGTACTCGACCTCACCTGACCTGACATGACCTTTCCTGTCTACCTGGGGATTAATAGCCTGTACCTATATTTCAAATTCCTCTGTCTCTGGAAAATTCCATTGTTCTATGCCTTCTAGAACATTCCCCACACGTGGTATTCCTTTGTTA
>JAWZYT010000946.1:5000-7500 GCA_034508575.1 Petrolisthes manimaculis | reverse complement strand
CACTTCACTTATATCCTAAAAACGTGTCACTATCACTTCACTTATATCCTAATCACTATCACTTCACTTATATCCTAAAAACGTGTCACTATCACTTCACTTATATCCTAAAAACGTGTCACTATCACTTCACTTATATCCTAAAAACGTGTCACTATCACTTCACTTATATCCTAAAAACGTGTCACTATCACTTCACTTATAACTAAATAGTGTCACTGTCACCAAGTGTCACTGTCACTTCACTCGCATTACTCCCATCACTTCCTGCTTCTATATAAATTCCAGTCCATGATATTCTGAAAAGCAGTTTCCAGGGCATAATGGCACACAACACTCCTTACACCAGTAACGAGTTTCCTTGAGTCTCTGAGTGCGACGTGTCGTGTGCTTGCAGACATGGCAGCGGCGATAACCTGGACGACCTGATGCCAAGGTTGGCAGATCAATTAGGCTGTGGCGCAACATGTAAGCACTCTGTTGCAATCTGTCAGGTCGTCCCGCCGCTGGTGCATGCCTGTGCTGCTGCAGTGGTTGCACAGTGCTAAATTTCTGTAGGAGTTGGGTTACCAACTCCAATTCGTACTGCCGGAGTGGTAGTCGGCTGTTGGTGTGTTGCTGGAGGTAGAGCAAGTACGAATTTAGCACTGTGACGTCAAGAAGGTGGAAGAAAGCCTTCTTGTACCACTTGCAGGTTTTTCTCAGACAATCGATGGCACTCACCATCATGTCTGACTTATCGACGAGTCTCATATTTATATTATAATCAAGCACAGCATCAGGCTTGAAGATGTTGTTACCTGTGCCGCGCTCAATCTTCCCAGAATCCAGCATCGTGCCCCTGTGGACGGTGGTGAGCATCCGGACAGGGCGTTTATCGTGCCAAGTGATGGCCAGCATTTTCCCCGATTTCTTCATGAGACGGTCACCCCTGTGGGTGGGGGTAAATACTGGCCAATTCCTCCTATTGACACGAATGGTGCCGCAGGATCCTGTTTGGTGCTGCAGAAGGAACTGACTAAGTGCTGGAGAGGTGTAATAATTATCAGTGTACAGGATGTGGTTGTTGTCAAGGTAATCCCCCATGAGTTTCTTGACAACACTCCCGCTGAAGCCAAGACGGTCCTGGCCCGGGATATCCACATCCGTACCTGAATAAAGTATAAAATCCAACACATAGCCAGTCTTACAGTCGCAGATGACATAGAATTTGATGCCAAATCTATGCCTCTTTGACGGGATGTACTGAATAAAGGACACTCGTCCCCTGAACAGCACCAGAGACTCGTCGATAACAACATTCTGGAATGGTCGAAAAAAGCCTCGCATTTTCTCCTGGAGCATAGTCAGAATGGGCCTAATTTTCCAAAGCCTGTCTTTCAGGTGTGGACCCATGTTGGGGGCGAAGTGAATATAGGAAAGTATGTCCCTATACCTGTCCCGGGACATATATTTTCCAAAGGCAGGCGTGGAAATAAGGACGTTAGTGCTCCAGAAGTCCTTGAGGCGATGTTTCCTGACGTGCGGCATCAGCATCGTCAGAGCTAACCACACATACAACTCAGCAACAGTCACGTCAGTCCAGGGCAACATCTTGCTGTGTTCCCTATCTGGTGGATTGCTGAATTGTCTGAAGTTATTTATTTCCTGCGTCAAGTATGTCATCATTATTACGTCGAAGAACGCAGTAAAATATTCCAATATTGATGACAACGGACGACAGGGAAATACGGCTTGAATACCTGACCGACTGTTATCAAAAGTCGGTATATCAGGCACAAACGAATCGCAATCCGTCCACAGGTAAGGATGAGGTGCGCCACGAGGACCTGCCGCTGGTGGTGGAGGTGGAGGTGGTGGTGGTGGTGGAGGTGGTGGTGGTGGTGGCGGCGCCGCCGCGTCAGGCAACGTAGGACCGGCAGGCGACAGTGGGAGGTCAGGCGACAGTGGGGGGTCAGGCGACAGTGGGGGGTCAGGCGACAGTGGGGGGGCAGGCAACAGTGATGCGTCTTCACCCCCCTGATTGTCACACAAAGGATGAGTAGCATGAGTAGCAGGGGGTGGTGATGAGGGGTGAGATGGCGTCAGGTCTGGTGGGTTATCAGGGTCCAGGTCAGACGAGATAAGCTGCTCCTGCTGCTCCTCTGTTCTCTTCCCTCTACCCTTCCCTCTACCCTTCCCTCTTCCCTTCCCCTTCCCTCTTCCAACACCTTTCTTTGTGTAGCGTCTTTGCAACTCCTCATCCGAAGAAGAATCTGAGGAGGATGAAAAATCCAACCTCCTCCTTGACCTCTTCTTACCTTGAGGAGTAACCCCGTAGTGGGGTTTGGAGGTGGAAGCTTTTTGTTCTGTATCCAAGGGAGAGGTAGCAACAATAGGAGACAAAAGATTGTCTCCCAAACTACCTCTCAAAGCTCCCACCCCACTCGTGGACGGAATTGCAACAGGGGCTGCAACGTTGGATACGTCTTGCACGCTTGACAATGAAGGAAGAGCTGTG
>JAWZYT010000946.1:0-2500 GCA_034508575.1 Petrolisthes manimaculis | reverse complement strand
ACAAAAGCAATCTCTCATGCAGTCTCACACACATCGATATATCTCTCTCTCTCTCTCTCTCTCTCTCTCTCTCTCTCTCTCTCACAAAAGCAATCTCTCTCATGCAGTCTCTCACACACATCGATATCACTCTCTTTCTCTCTCTCTCTCTCTCTCTCTCTCTCTCTCTCTCTCTCTCTCTCTCTCTCTCACAAAAGCAATCTCTCATGCAGTCTCTCACTCACTCTCTCTCTCTCTCTCTCTCTCTCTCTCTCTCTCTCTCTCTCTCTCTCTCCTTAATAATAATAATAATAAATAAATTAAATGATGTGTTTTAATTTCCTTAGTAAAAAATAAATGTATAAATACATATTAATTATCCCATGAAATAAATGGGTTTGTTGGCAATATTGGAGCAACTTAATTCCTCCAAACTATTCCAGGCAACAGGGTAGATAGATAGATAGATAGATAGGTAGATAGATAGATACCATTATAATATTTATTAATTAATCCTGTTTCCTGACATATTTTGTAGGAATTAATGTACTCCAAAGTTACTACAAGGGACCTCAGATAATTCTAGGGTAAGTTTGGAGCAAACTGATTCCTCCAAACCATATTATGACGTCATTACAAAGTGAGAGAGAGAGAGAGAGAGGTAATAGAGGGAGGGGTGTGGGGTGGTATGTGTCGAGAGATAGAGATAGAGAGCAGTGTTACCAGCTGGTCTGCTTGACAAAGTTTCTATAATATCCCCATTGGCACCTCTGATTCCCCATGTCTAGTGAAAATTCCCCATACTTGGCATCACCTATAGAGAAAATGTTGGCTCAAAATTAATGTTTGAATGGCAGTCCATAAATGAGGTTACTGAGTTGACTACCCCTCCCCCCTACCCCCCATTCACTCTACCCATACCCCCTCCCTCACACCCATGCCTCTACCCCCCCCTAACACCATACCCCCACCCCACTCCCTTACCCCCCATTCACTCTACCCATACCCCCTCCCTCACACCCATGCCTCTACCCCCCCCTAACACCATACCCCCACCCCTCCCCCCTACCCTCCATTCACTCTACCCATACCCCCTCCCTCACACCCATGCCTCTATCCCCCCTAACACCATACCCCCACCCCACTCCCCAAACACCCCCTTGATTATCGTATAATATACATACACACACACACACATACAATAATATACATACACACACACACACATACAATAATATACATACACACACACACACATACAATAATATACATATACACACACACACACATACAATAATATACATACACATACACACACACATACAATAATATACATACACACACACACACATACAATAATATACATACACACACACACACACACATACAATAATATACATACACACACACACACATACAATAATATACATACACACACACACACATACAATAATATACATACACACACACACACACACATATACTATAATCATTAATTCTTTATATCTAGACTCGGATACTAAGGGGCGCCCAAACCCTTAATTAAATTATATACAGTACTACCCACATCACTTAATATATTTTCTAGATACGATTCTCTACCGCTAATTCCTTCTTTTCTCTTCATAATTATTGGCTGTTTCTCTATTTACTATTCTCTACTACATCTAATTCCTTCGTTTTTTTTCTTTTCTCTTTGTAATTATTGGCTGTCTCTCTATTTACTATTTACTATTTACTATTTACTATTGACTGTTTCTATACTCTTTATTAAGTCTAGATTTCCTCTTTCTATCTCTTTTTTTTTCCCATTGAAATCGTAAGAAAAATAATATTTTTCCTCAATGTTTTCTCCAGGTGAACGAAAAAAAAAAAATATATATATATTGGTCAGAATTCCCTATAATTTTATGTGGACTTTCCCCTTACATATGGCAACACTGTCTAAGCCCAAAATCCCCAGATCTCTGCTAGAAATGAGGAAATTCGTAGCCTGAAATTTCACTATGTAAATTTCTGAGATGAAAAAAATTCACCCTTAAAAAATGTTTATTATAGAAACTGACGTTACCAATTCTGCTCCTATATGCATATATCACGTGTAAAATGTTTCATTGACATAACGTAGAAACTCTTGAAGCTTTTCGCCACTGAAGTGGAAAAAAGAAAGTATTGAGAAATCACGACTTTATGATTTTGCATATTTGGGAAATCTAGGCTAGTTTCCCCTGTTATGTTTTCGTCTTCTATTATACCTAGAGTATAGAAAACAGAACTGGGTAGGGAGAAACAAAACTATTTGCATATAAGCCAGACATTAGGAAGCCTTTTCAAAGTAGGTAATATAGTTTGTTTTAATTGGAAAACGTTTATTGTAACATTCATATATATTTTATATGAAAAAGATTGAAATTATCATTAGTATTTTCTAGATTAAGTAATTCTTTTCATTGGTAAATAGATTATGATTATTAATATTGAATGTTATGAAATTAAGTTTTTGCTTGGCATTAAATCTATA
>JAWZYT010000945.1:7500-33682 GCA_034508575.1 Petrolisthes manimaculis | reverse complement strand
CACACACACACACACACAGTCACAATTTACGAGAATATCATGCACACCTACATACATTAACCCACATGCACACACACTTGCCTGCTCACTTCTTGGCAAGGGGAACTCAAAGCACACACACACACACACACACACACACACACACACACACACACACACACACACACACACACACACACACACACACACACACACACACACACACACACACACCTGACCAGAGTCGCTAGGGAGAGGGGAGAACACCGTAGGAATAAACAGATCACCGTGGGAACCTTCACCACCCGAAAAACTGACTGACTGACTGACTGATTTTCTGACTGACTGACTGACTGACTGATTTTCTGACTGACTGACTGCCTTCCTTATAGACTGGACAACCATCTCACTAGTTTCTCTCTCTCTCTCTCTCTCTCTCTCTCTCACACACACACACACACACACACACACACACACACACACACACACACTGGTTACCGTGAACGATGCAAAGTGTGGAAGGAGGTCAGGAAAATTTGGCAAGTGATATACTGTATAGGTTAGGTGGCTATCGTAATTTTTTTTTTTTTTTTTTTTTTATATCATCGTCGTCATCGTAACTTTTTTTTATCATCGTCTTTTTTATCGTCAGTAACTCCACTCTCGGCATCATAATTTTCCGTCATGTAAAGTAAAATAAATAATTCTACATTTATCATTATCATTATCATCATCATTATCATTAAATGGCAAGAAAATGATTGTGTATAAGACTGTATTCTTTATATAAAAGAAAAAAATGACATATTTACTGAATTATCTGGTCATAAACTACTATATTATTATTTATTATATACGATAGAAAAACAAAAACAAAATGATTGATTATTCATTACTAGGATAGATGATGAAAAGTCAAGTTGAGTTTCTACATTCACAAAATGTATCCAACAGTTTGATATTAATGATCACTAATTCACTAACTAATTAATTTTACAAACCAATACCAAACCACTTTAGAATCCACCCAGAGTAGTGAAGTAAAAATTATTTCCTTCTGGTTTGTAATACATGACATTTATTTTGATTATTTTGACCCCATAAATATTAACAGATTTATATGTTGAGTATAAAATGACCATTAATCATATCCCTACCTACCTACCTACCTACCTACCTACCTACCTACCTACCTACCTACCTACCTTCACCCCAACAACACTAATTATCTCATTACTGAGTTTTTATATATTCTATTTTTTTTCTGCATTAATGACCTTGAGTGAAATACATGTAAGAAGAGAGAGAGAGAGAGAGAGAGAGAGAGAGAGAGAGAGAGAGAGAGAGAGGAGAGAGAGAGAGAGAGAGAGAGAGGCCTGCAATTGACATGTATAGGCCTAGAAATCTATTGTTTTATCTTCACAAGGAAAAGGTATGGCAACCAATGACTCTCTCTCTCTCTCTCTCTCTCTCTCTCTCTCTCTCTCTCTCTCTCTCTTTCTTTCTCTTGGAACCTGAGATACAGTACATGGATGTTTTCATACTCTGATACTTTTTAATTAAACTTGTTTCCTTACCTGCCTATACCTACCTTCCTTCCTTCCTTCCTTCTTACCTTTCTCCCTCTACCCTACCCTACCTACCCTAGTTCTATCCCATCCACACCTTCCAAAAGTTAGAGCAAAAGTTGAACGAAAGGTGGAATAAATCTTTGACCAGGTGTACGAGGAAGGAAAGGTGTAGTAGTAGTATTTAGGGGAAAGTTTGAATGGACTTGTAGGCAGAGGGGTATTCAAGTCGGGAAGATTTTTGTAACTCGGTTGGTTTTTTTTTTTCGGTGGTGTTGGTGGTGGTGGTGATAGTGGTGGAGGTATTGTGGTGTGATGGTGGAGGTGGTGGTGTGTATGTGTTGTGGTGGTGGAGAAGGTGGATGGTTGTGATGTAGAGATGGTTTTGGTGATAGTGATTGTGGTAATGGTGATAATAGTGTTGGTGGTGGTGGTGGTGATAGTGGTGTTTAAATGTCTGTTGTTTTGCTATGAGAGAGAGAGAGAGAGAGAGGAGAGAGAGAGAGAGAGAGAGAGAGAGAGAGAGAGAGAGAGAGAGAGAGAGAGAGAGAGAGAGAGAGAGAGAGAAGAGAGAGAGAGAGAGAGAGAGAGAGAGAGAAAGGGGGGGGGGCGAAAGGTGTGAAATATGGGAAGATAAGTGACAGAAAGGGATGAAGGGATGGAAGGAAATAAGCAGTGTGGGGGGGGATTGAGGTGGGGGGGATGGAAAGAGAGAGAGAGGGGATTTAGGGGGTATTAACTAAGGGGAGGAGGGGAGGGATGAATGGGAGGAATAAAGGGAGGGAGAGAAGTTAACTTATTTTTTTTTATCTATTTTTTTGTTTATTTATTTTTAATATGTTTTTGATTATAACACACACACACACACACACACACACACACACACACACACACACACACACACACACACACACACACACACACACACACACACACACACACACACACACACACACACACACACATACACACACACACATACACACACACACTCTCTCTCTATCCCTCTCTCTCTCGTAACTCACTTTCCTCCCTTATTAACCCTACTTTCCTTAAGGGGGTGCGGGAGTAGGGGACAGGGCTTGGGGGGGGGGGGTAGAAAGCCTGTCCCTTATTCCTGCAACCCCCTAACCCCCTCTCCTCTCCTCTCCTCTCCTTTCCCTCTCTCCTCTATCTCTCTCTCCCATCTCTCCTCTCCTCTCTCTCCCATCTCTCTCTCCTCTTCTCTCCCTCTCCCATCTCTCCTCTCTCTCCTCTCTCTCCTCACTCCTCTCCCTCTCCTCTCCTTCCCTGTACTCTGCTCTGTTAGTTGAGTTGTTCCATCCCGTGCCAAATTGAGTGAGAGTGGAAAGTAAACACAGGCGTAATGATGCTCTCTTTCCTTCACTCATTCATTCAGGTTTCTACTCATACATTCTTTCCTTCACTTTTTCACTCTTTCCTTCACTCATTCTTTCATTCATTTTTTCCTTCTTTCATTCCATTTTCCTTCATTCATCTCATTTTTTTCATTTATTCCTTATATATTCTATTTTTCATTTTATTTTTCCTTCCTTCATTCATTCATTCCATTTTTTCATTGGTTCTTATATTCTATTTTCATTCCATTTTTTCATTCTCTTCTCCCTTCCTTCATTCCAATTTTAATTTATTCTTTATTTTTATTTTTTTCATTTTATATTTCATTCATTCTTTTATTCCATTTTTCATTCATTCATTTATTCATTAGATAATTATGTTGGTGTTTGTATTCAATTTATTCATTTGTATTAAAAAATATTCATTTGTATTCCTCCTCCTCCTCCTCCTCCTCCTCCTCCTCCCTCCTCCTCCTCCTCCTCCTCCTCCTCCTCTTCCTCCTCCTCCTCTTCCTCTTCCTCCTCTTCCTCCACCTACTACTCAATTATCAGCTTCTCCCTCCCCATCCCCTCCCCCCCTCTCTCTCTCTCTCTCTCTCTCTCTCTCTCTCTCTCTCTCTCTCTCTCTCTCTCTCTCTCTCTCTCTCTCTCTCTCTCTCTCTTTCATCATCATCACTACCTCCTTTATGACTCATTCCTCATTACCCTCACCACCTACACACATACATACACACATACATACACACTCTCTCTCTTTCTCTCTCTCTCTCTCTCTCTCTCTCTCTCTCTCTCTCTCTCTCTCTCTCTCTCTCAAACAAACACACACACACACATACACACACACACAGACACAAACCTACACGAGAGAAGGGACTAAATAGAGCAATCAGAGTAAAGGAAAGGAAAGGAAAGGACAGACAGTAGTAGTGGTAGTAGTGGTAGTGGTGGAGGTGGTGGTCACGTGGGAAATGAAAACCAACCAATCATAGTAAAGATATATTTTTAACACTGGAGTCACTGTTGTCTTGTTGATGTAATGGTTTTAGTGGTCGTATTGTTTGATTGACTGCCTTCCTTCATTCATTTCTTTCTTCCTGCATTTATTCATTCCTTCCTACCTTTCCTTCCTTCCTTCCTTCCTTCCTTCCTTCATATAGTAATGGTTTTAGGTGGTCGTATTGTTTGATTGTCTGCCTTCCTTCCTTCCTTCCTTCATTCCTTCCTTCTTTCCTTCCTTCATATAATCAATTGGTAGCAAGAGTTTTCATTCCCCTCTCTCTCTCTCTCTCTCTCTCTTTTTTCCTTCCTTCATTCCTTCCTTCTTGCCTTCCTTCCTTCCTACATACAGTCAGTATGTTGGTAGCAAGAGTTTTCATCCTCTCTCTTTCGTTCTCTCTCTCTCTTCTTTCCCTTTTCTCTTTCCTTTCCCCCCATCCTCTCTCTCCTTTCCTTTTTCTCTTTCCTTTCCTCCCTTCCTCTCTCTCCTTTTTCTCTTTCATTTCCTCCTCTCCTCTCTCTCCTTTCTTTTTCCTTTCCTCCTCCTCTTCCTTCCTTTGTATTCCCTCTCCTCATTCTATTTCTCTTTATCTTTCTTCTCTTTCCTTTTCTTTCCACCTTCTCTGTCCTGTGTGTGTGTGTGTGTGTGTGTGTGCCAAGTATAAGTATATATTTAAAGAGACCTCAAGCCAGCAGCCACTAATTATTATGCTGTGAGAGATGTAGATTATATTATTATCAAGGTATACTCACTCACTCATTCACTCATTCACTTACCCACCCACTTACTCACCCATTCACTCATTCACTCCATTCACACACACACCCACTTACTCACCCATTCACTCATTCAACTCACACACTTACCCACCCATTTACTCACCCATTCACTCATTCATTCACTCACCCATTCACTCACTCACTCACACACACACTTTGGAGGACTGTGGGTTACTTAGTACTGTACTGTATGTTGATTCCTGTTAGGGGTAATGGAGAAGAAAAAAGATGGGAGGGAGAGGGAGAAGGGGGGGGGGATGGAGGGAAATTAGGGGGGAGGGAGAGGGAGATGGGATGGGAGAAGGCGGGGGGGGGGGGGGGAATGGAGGGAAAGTAGGGGGGAGAGTGAGGGAGGAAACAGGAAATGGAGAATAATTTGGACAGAAAGAGAAAGAGAAAGAGAGAGAGAGAGAGAGAGAGAGAGAGAGATAGAGTGTGTGTGTGTGTGTGTATGTGTGTTGGGATATGGTAACACAACATAACAAGTACTGTATATATTTGTCATCTTTAACATTCTTCATTTTCACCTTACATATTTTCTCCAAGATGACCGTACCACCTCTCCCTCCTCTCCTCTCTTGCCATCCAGTTAATCCTTATAAAATATCCTTATATCTTAATACAGTATCCTTATTATAAAACTTTAGGACTACGAAATCTATAAAATAATCTGGTATTAGTGAGAGCAAGTATAGTCTGTTCAAAACTTGTGTTCCATTTTCCTCTATCTATCTGTCTCTATTTATATCTATATCTATTTTTATCTATATCTTTCTATCTGTCTCAATTTCTATCTATCTCTTATCTGTCTATCTATCTATCTATCTATTTCTATCTATCTAAGCATAAGAGGCCAGCGGAACACAACTTTTAAACAGAGTATAATTAAAGGTGGTAATACTTTTTTTTTTTTTTTGGTACATTGGAGTGCCTTGATTCCTCCAAAGTATGCCAGGAAACAACAGCACCAGAAGAGCTAAAGTAATGGTGTTCTGTTGCTTTGAAATAGTTTGGGGGATTCAGTTGCTCCAGATTTACCAACACAAAACCACCTAACCTTAATTTTTTGTTAAGTGTGTTGGACTTTAGATGGAAAAAGGATTAATTCTATCTCATTATTATTATTATTATTATATTTTTGGATGTCTGATATCATATTCATAGTTATAGACAGTAAACAAACCACTACCACCATTATTATTACTACTACAATAACAACAATATTAGAAACAAATATTTTACTACTACTACTACTACTATTATTACTATTACTATTACTATTACTATTACTACTACTACTACTACTACTACTACTATTACTATTACTTTACTATTACTATTACTACTATTACTATTACTATTACTATTACTATTACTACTACTACTACTACTACTACTACTACTACTAATGTACAACAAAAACAACAATAATAAAAACATTTACTACTACTACTACTACTACAACAACACAACAACTAACCATACTACTACCACTACCACCAACACAACCACTCACTCACTTATCTGATTTCGACCACCACCACCACCAGCACTACCCCACAACTATAGTCACTTCCTCACTATACCACCACTAACCTAACCAACCAACCAGCCAGCCAGCCACCAGACAACAGTACTATACCCCCTCTACCCCCTCCCTCCCCTCACCCCCTCCTACCCCCTCTTCACCCCCTACTACTTCGATCCAAAGGGGGAAGGGCTCATAGAACTCACCTTCCTTCCCTCACCTCCTCCTCCTCCTCTTCCTCCTCCACCACCACCATCACCTTTCCTTTTAACTCCATCATTCTCCAACACAAACACACACACACACACATACATATCCTTTTTACTCCCTCTATCTCCATCACACACACACACACACACATTTCCTTTTTACTCCCTCTTCTCTCCAACACACAGACACACACACACACAATTTCCCTTTTCCTCCCTCTCTCTCCAACACACACACACACACACACACACACACATTTCCCCCCTCCCATCTTTCTATTTTTCTATTTTCTCACACATCCTTCCTTTCTTTTCCTCCTTGCTCCTTCTTCCCCTTTCATTTCCACTTTCATTCTCATTTCCCTATCCCCTCCCTTGCCTATCCCACTTTCATTCTCTCTTCCCTATCCCACTTTCATTCTCCCTACCCTATCTCATTCCTTCCCTATTCCACTTTCATTCTCCCTTTCCTATCCCCTCTCATCCCTATCCTTTCCCTTCTTCATTCCACTTTCCTTCTCCCATCCCTATTCCACTTTCCTTCTCCCTTCCCTGTTCCTTTTACACTCGCTTTCCTATCCCCTCTCATCCCTATCCTTTCCCTTCTCAGTTCCACTTTCCTTTTTCCTTCCCTATTCCTTTTACACTCCCTCTTTCCCATCCCATCCCATCCCTTCCCTTCCCTTATCTCCTTATTTCGCCAGCTCTCCTTCACTTCATTCCTTTTCACTCCCTCTTTCCCATCCCATCCCATCCCTTCCCTTCCCTTCCTTTCCCATCCCATCCCTTCCTTTCCCTTCCCTATCTCCTTATTTCGCCAGCTCTCCTTTTTTCACTTCCTTCTTTTCACTTCGACTCTTTACTATTGATAGAGAGATCTGGTGGTGAGTCCATTTTCAGATTAACTTCCTGTGCCTATACTATACAATCCTACTTACTGTACTACCTTTTCCACCCATCATCGGGCCGTATGCAAGAACATCGGTGGTGCGTACGATGGCGTGGTACAACCGAGCCATCGATTGTACCGGTACCAAGCCACTGACAACACCAACCATGGATATGTTGTTGCATGCGACCCATCGAATCATTGTTACTGTGGGTTTATCGTGTAATGTTGTTGTACTGTTGTTGTTGTTCAAGTTCCTCAAGCTGTCTGGCCGAGCAGCCCCGCATTGTACTGTTGCCATCCATCGCTGTCATTAAAGGGGTGCGGGGACAGGCTTTCTACCCACCCCAAGTCTGTCCCCCTATTCCCACACACCCCTAACCCCCCCCAAGCCTGTCCTTTACTCCCGCACCCCTTTAAATAAATAAATATTTGAGGGGTTAGACAAACAAGTAGTCCTGGTCGTAATTCACATTTATTCAATTAAAGTTGAGAGTATTTGTTCGCAGGAGTAAATGAAACTCCTAGGAAATTATCAATAAATACTAAGATAGGGAAGGGAACATGTGTTGAGGAGAAGCAGGCTGTTGGAATAAAAACATTAACACATAACAGGAATATTTGAGTAACAAAATATAAATGCAAAAATGGAATGACAAAATAATAGAGACAGAGATAACCAGACAGGTACTGTACACCTGAGCACAATTAAATACTTAAGAATTATGAAAGAGAAGGGGAATCGATACTGTACCGTACCATAGGCAGTAACAATGTCCACATACAGTACCATACGTAATGAATGTAAGCCACACAAAAGAAAAGAGAACGTTGAAATAACAAGAAGAAACCGTCCGTGTCTATATTTGGAGTCAAGTGTTGTACGATCAGAGGAAACTGTAATAAGGATCGTCCGGGTTGTAAATAAAACCAGAGGCACGGGTTGGGGGGAGGTTGTTGGACCGAGGATTTCACGATGCACTACAATTTTTCTCACAGCCAACTACAGAATTTTACACTTTGGCACCACAGTTTGATAAATTTCTCCATATACAAATCAACCAGGCTTACAAAATATATAATTTAGCAGTGAGAAAGACTGCAATGATCTGGAACAAGTTTTATTTATATTTTCCAATTCTTTAGAAACTGGATTTGTTAAAGATTAATTTACATGACACAAAAAATAATTAAAATCAAGGCCCACTAAATAAAAATAATTATAGATCAGAGTATGAATATGTAGTAGAACCTTATTGATGGATAAAATTAAAAGTGGGGCTCTTGTAAGAACTGTTATATATACAGATATATTAATACTGTATTGTGGCTTGGTATAAATAACTAGGATGCATATTCTTGTCATGTAAGGCAAGTGGGTGTTGATTACACATTTTCAGTATACTGTACTGTACTAGTTGTTGTAAAGGTAGGGACTGTAAGTTAATTAAGGGATGTATTGTGGGTGTATTGAAGGTAGGCTACACTCTACACTTGTACCAGTATTACATAATATTGGGGGTTGTGTGGTTTTGGATGTACTGTAGGAGTAATTAGTTGTTACTATAATTGGTTAGTATACAGACTATAAAATAAAAGATACTTATATATATTTCTTATATACTGTATATGAAAGTTAATATGGTTGTAGATGGGGATGTGGTTCCTGGTAGAGATTATTATGTTGTGGATATGACTGGGTTGGGTAGAGTTTGATGAGGATGAAGTGTATTGGTGTGAGCATCAATGTTAAGTGCAGATTCAAGTGTACATTGTTTTAAGGAAAGAATTACAATAGAAACTAGGTAAGTAAATAGAAAGCCACAGGTTAGAGAGGAGGAAGAGGGTGAGATGATAAAGAAGGTTTGGTTTAGGAAGAGGTCAAGGCAGGATGGCTGCTGGGGAGGAGAAGAAAAAGCAATTCAATGTAATGATAAAATGCGCGTGAGATGAAAATCTCTGGGTTACTGTACAGTCAATATATTTATATATATATGCATTCATCCAAACATACTACCACCTCTATTATAAGCTATTTCAAAGTCTATATACAGGTTCAGCTGCATCATGAGAGGTGGTTATTGTATGCCCTCACTCTTACTACAACCAACACAACCATTACTATTACTACAGTACCATACACTACTTAATATTTTTATCCCAGATGGGACTATTATTATGGGTTGTTAGTAAAGGTCTGGTAATGGACTACAGTACAAATACAGTACTGTTTCTCATTGTATGGCTTCATACATTGTATTGACCTTGGAAAATAAAAAATATCCTTCATTTAGGTTATAATAATATGTACTGTAAATTCTGTTGATAAGAGTGTGAGCATGCAATACAATACACTATAGAATTACATATTATGGTCACAATTATTACTACTGTACTAATACAAGTATGTACTATAAATAATTTAAAAAAGGCCATGAAGTTGCAAGTCAAATATTTCCCTCCCCAACATTTTTGTGTGAATTTAAGTTGTCGTACAATTCCCGTTTGCAACTCAAAATGGAATAAAGAACCGTTACACCTCCATATTTATTTTTGTACCGTATTGTGAGTAATATTTATTGTTGCTTTATTTGCTACTGGAATTCTAGAATCTTATTACATTTTATTTTGGACACAATGGTTTATTATTAATTGTTGTTACCATTCATTAGCTGCTGGCATACAGGAGTGAGGAAGGAGTGGCATCTACAAAACTACAGTTCAACCTCACAAACCTTAACACTCACTCCTACAAAAAACTCATATGGTACACAGTATATTGTTTCATGATGTAATAGTACTGTATTTTAAATTCAAGGACCTTGTGATTGTGTAAAATGAGAGTTGATGGCTTCTGATTCCTCCTGACTATGCCACGGAACAAGCTCCTTCAATATAGATGGTGTTTCAAGGCAATATTTGAAGGACTCACTAACCTCCAATTTTCTAACTACATCACGTGGACCCTTAAAATATCACAAAAAAGAAATGCTTCATATTACCAAGTATCTAATGCACAAATGTTCTTCATTGTCTCGTGAATAATATATGATGTACATATTATATCCCAAAATGCATCCCTGTATTTATTCAATCATTTCCAATTGTGAGGAGTCGTGTGAGTCGACTGTGTTAGGTTTGTGAGGTTCATCTGTACCAAAAACTGGCTCAAATAATGACGACTAAAGACTTACAGTAGAACCCTTAGATATTATTGGTTGCACAGTAAAAATACATCCATGCCATTCTGTGTGTGTGTGTGTGTGTGTGTGTGTGTGTGTGTGTGTGTGTGTGTGTGTGTGACTGCTTACTCATGGGGAACTCGGTTAGTTAGTTAGTCAAGGGGATAATACAGTATATTGGTGGTAAGTCTGGAGCAACTGTATGATTCCTCCAAACTCGTTCAAGCAACAGGTCACCATTATTTTTGTTAATCTAGTCCTGTTTCCTGACATATTTTGGAGGAATCAAAGTGCCGTAATGTAAAGTATTTCCCTTTTGACGGTTGGACTGTCATTCTCTTGTTTACACATATTTCCTTGTCTCTCCTTCTTTACTGCCTCATATTCCTCTCCTTTCTCTCCTTCATTAGTTCACTCTCATACTCTCCTTTCCTTACTTCTCCATGCACACACACACATGCACGCACGCAAGCACACGCACGCACGCAAGCACACGCACGCAAGCACACACACGCACGCACACAAGCACACGCACACACACACACACACACACAGAGTAGAGATAAGTTTAACCTCACACTAACAAAGCATGACCACCAGTTGGAATAATTACTGTCCCTGCTGTAATATACATTCTTAATTAAACCTCTGGGGATTCCATTACTGAACCATACATAAACATACAGTACAGTAGATCCAACATATTAGATGATTAGATTTTTCAGTATCCTTTTAACACAAGTTCACTACAGTACATCAATTTGTTTGTGTGGAAATGAAAAACAGAGAAGTCTTCGGAACAAAACAAAACAGTATCTGGAAAATATTTAGGCTATTAATTAACTGATTACTTCTCAGTGTGTTTACTGTACTGTACCACATAAACAAAATACCCCACACTGAGGTTAAGGTAGTTTGTTTGTTGACACACATATATTGAAGGTATCAGTTGTCTGTAAGTTCATCCAATACATCTTAACCACTTTAATTAACACTCATAATATTATATCCCCAGAGTAACAGCCACAGTGTCCTATCTTTCTGTCTGTCTGTCTGTCTGTCTGGCACTTAAGTATCCTACAGTTCATTATTTTCTAGTTAACTCCTGTCTACTTCTTACAGACTATTGTTATTGCACTTCAATCCAAGGAAATGCACAATGTTTTTTTTCTGAGCAAGTAACTTTTATTTATGTATTTCGTGAGGTGCTCCTATTCAGTTTCCCTTTTCCACCAGGTAAATCTATAGAGGCAGATTTTTCTTTTATATACAGTGTACAGTTCTTATCTAATTCTGGAAGGCTTCCTGGAGAGTAAAAAAGACTGTGAGGTGAACACAGGTGATGTTTACAATGTTATTCCTTATACAGTACATGTACATGTACACAAAATATTACAGCATGGTATTATTAACATTCCTTGAGGAAAAGATGTTTTGTGGCTAAATTTGCATTACAAAATACAGTAATAGGAACCGAGGGATGATGAAAACTTCCTGGAAGAAGTAGTTAATAATACCAAACAAAGAGTCTAGGTAATGATGATGACCAATATAATAACATCATAGTACAGTACTGTATTATGTAATCATTGTACAAGTTATAATCATTACCCAATCCATGAACTATTTTTAACTTGATCTTTAGTTTTATGTATGTATGTACCTGTACTGTATTTTACCTGAACATTTGGTCTCAGTGGCTCGGCATTGAAGTTCATGACGAGAGAGAATGCACGTCGATGGATATTTACAATGCCAGAGAACAGCCGGTTAAAATGAGGAAATAATTACAGTCTTCAATGCAGTGCCACTCAGAGACCACATGTACATTAACTCAAGATGATTTTATCTAAATATTATCTATATGTGACGGTAATATCTACAGCTGTTAATTGTAAAGGCTGGACAGAACTGGTTGATACTGACTACCCACAATATTAGAGTAATGTAATAGTGATGGTTCTGCTGAGGAGATCACTTTATTTATGTCCCTCTTCAGGTAACCCTGTTGAGGTTTTAGGCTCTCTAAGGTAACCAGGAGGTTTTTACACTCATGTTATGCCACCACTTTAAATAGGATGACTGCTGTCCCTTACATGCCTGATGGACATTGCTAATCCTTGGGTTCCTACATGACTGAGTTGGGTAATATAGAACATGGATGTTGTCTTGTCATTAACCATTCACCATTAATCAGAAAATAAAGAAAACAAGAATATCTTTATCTTTATCTGGGTCTCTTGTAACTGTACTGTTTGTATATGGATATAAGACCATTAAATTAATAGGTTAATAATTTAAAAGTTAAATTACTGTAACAACAATAAATAAGTGTCAGCAACAATAACAATAATAATAACATTCATTAATAATTTAACAGTATACATTAGTAACAATAACAAGAACTGGTGAACTTAGTATTCTTCAACTGAAGTTTAATATAACTAGGCAGAATATAGAGACACCATTTAGATAAAAAGAAGTTACGTCCACATCAGTACAGTACAGTATAGATGGAGAAGGTGGAGAAGGAATGTTATGATAAGTGTAGCTTTTATGTAATGACTCAACAACCCTGTTTTCAAGTACAGGTATCGGACCAAATACAAGAAATGGCTGATGGTTGGTACAATATGGCTTTACAGACTGTCTAAGTAACCATTGTACCAGACATTGTTAATACTTAGACCCAAAACTCTCCTGGATAGGCCCATTCATCTTAGTGTATCACCCAGCCACTATTTATAGATTGAATACTTCTTACTCTTACTCTACATTTCTCTTGTACTGTACCACCTCTGTCAGTTCCATTTCACAACCCAGGCAGCCTTCCAGAATATGAGATTAAACACTCCAGACTAGATAGTAACACAATAATGCACGTAAAAAAATCATTAACCTAAAACACAACCGAACGGGCAACGGATCCAGACAGTCGCACCACAGTGTAGTAATAAAAATATAAGAGAAACTAATTTGATATTTACACTAAAAATGAATGCTCAAATGTCACCTACCAAACTGGGATGGAACTTATGATATGTCGATGGGAGAAACAAGATGTCTGTACAGGGCAAATACACATACACATAGTTTATATTTTACTTGCTGATACTAAATATTCACAGGTGATATCAAAGAGACTCCTAGTTGTTTGTACTTGACTGGCTGATGTGTGGCTTTGTAATCTTCGGACAACAAGCTTTGACCAAATTACCGTTAGTCTCTGTAATGTCAGCTGTGGATATTTACCATTAATAAGTAAAACTATAGACTACAGAAGGTGTGGTGGCTTCATACATATAATACTACTATATACATATAACTTTACAAATGAAGCAACCCTCACAAAGGAATACTGGAATGTCTTTGTTTCATTGCCGACTAAAAATGCACATGTCGTCAGCATGGAATGTTGTTGATCAGGTTAAACTTGCAACAAAATTGGGATTGCAAGGACCAATAAAGCGTTGATAAATGAACAACAAGTGCCACAGAAAGGGACAACCAACCAACCAACCATACATACTGCTTACTGTGTCTTCTTGGCTCTCAAAGCATACCGTACACAACTTTAAAACACTCAACTCTACTCTCTCTTGTCAATGGTACTCGGTGAACCACGGTGAAATGACACAATCTTACTTACAGTCAGCACATTAAGTCATAAAGGAACACACTCAAGTACCATCCACTGAGAAAATATATACTCTAATCTGAGAACATTAATAAGGAGTGATTATAGTTATTCTCTTACTTGATATTGATGTTGTTATAAGATGTTACACTGGTTAAATTCAGGCATAAGGGTCATATTCCTTGTAAAACTTGAAGGACTTATGCACAGCAGAAAATTAAACAACCCATGAGTATATTTCTTCAATAAAACCTGATATTAAACTTGAAAGTCACTATAAATACTTCAAAACTCTACTGTAGTTACCGTACTCTATATAAGGATAGTGTTTTGGTGTTTGCAAACTTTGCCTCAACAACTAAGAATTCCATCTTCATTATAATTATGGAGAAGCTTCCCTCACTCACTGATTTTACACCTAAGTGGTAAAGTATAAGTTATTCTTGGTGTGCTATTTCCAGATATAACTTTGTAATGTATGGAAATCATCGTTGTAATATAATTTCAATAATACAGTGTAATATTCTTTGATTTCTTACAATAGAATAATTATACCTGAAAGATTTTCATAAGAGTTTGTTATGACATCCTGGTCCAGTAGAATATATTCCTCTGAATATTACACATCAATATAAAGTTGGTTATGAACATATTAACACTGGATATGATACAATACAATCATAACATTATTCCAAGTTAGGAAGTTTGTAACAAACATATTATGTATTGGTTCTAACACAATATTACAGTACAGTAGTTTGATTTCACCTTGTGCTGTTATAAGCATTACCGGTAATGCTTATGTTTCAGTCACACGTGTACATAAGAAGGTTACAGTATTACGACTCCATGTGATGGCAAAACAATTAATGTACACTGTTTTTCACTTGGAAGGCTTTGTTAGTAGGATATGCAAGTAACTGGAGCATGCACAATAATACACAGAAGTGAAGTTTTTATGTCGATTTACAGCCAGTGAACAAACATAAACAAACACTAGTCAATGTTTCTTATTTTCAGCATTTGTTCTTTAGTCATATATATCCTGTTTTCTTTCAGTATATATTTGATAATTCCCGGCTTCATTCTGACCTTTACACCTCCTTGACAATATGAATATTAGCTGCCAATTCACTAAAATTTGTTTATATTAATTCACTGGGTATAAATTCATTCTTATCCTTCCATATTTGGTAGTTCTTGTTAAAGTTCAAGTATTGTATAATGTTTTACAGGATAGAAAAAATGATGTTCTAAAAGATTATGGTTTTGTTTAAAGATATTCTCTATGCTGGGGTTAGATGAGTAATAGTCAGCTATATTGTCAAACACACTAAAATGATCCAAATATTTGTATAGAATAACTTCCAACACAATGGTTATGAAATGTTCAGATGTGGACAGTAAATTGATGTGTATTGTTCCTCATCTGTAGTCATCCATATTAACCATTCAACCAACAGTTATTATTTATTATGTTATGGGTACTTTGGTTATCAGTTTATCTGGGTTGTCAGGTTCCGTACACTATCCAAGCGTCTGAGGCATTTGTTGTTGTTGTTGTTGTTGTATGATCCAGTGAACTCTTTTATATTTTTTTGGTGTCACTTGTATGTTGCCTAAGTTAGTTATTGGTTTATCTGGAGAGTCATTCCCTCATCTGGCTTTTTGCACTACAGTATTCGAGTGTCTGACTGAGGCATTGTTTGTTTGTTATTAACTTGTTCAGTCATCAATTAGTCACTGATACTGTATTCATTATCTGGTGCTACATGTTTCCCAGTTAACCAGGAAGTATTGTTGGACACATCTGGTTACTTTAATATCTGTGTTTCCGATTAAGTACTTCCCTAAAATACATGTACCTTCATCTAATCCAGCACAGTTGTCATTCACCAATCACCAAGAGGACCTTCATGACGGGGAAGGGGAGGTGTGGTGATGACATGGTGGGACTTAGGACTGCCTTGTCGACTCTCACTCAGTCCAACACCTGATACATTGGCCCTGATGCCACCAGGACCATCATCTTCAGAGTCAGATGTGTCACTGTCAAGATGGTGTTGGTGGTGATGGTGATGGGATGGAACCTGATGGTGGTGATGGGAAGAAGGGCCGGCAGTACTCTGTAAGTATAGGAAGTTTGGTTAGTGACTTAACTTGATGGAATAATTAGGACATTTAGTTAAGGACTTGTCTTGCTGTGAAAATGTGTAATGGTTAATTATTAATGCCTTACAGTACTGTACATGTACTTTGAAAAATTACACTGCACTAAATTTCTATGATACTTGACTAACAGCTTGCTCTGTTCTGACAATTTTGCACTTATTAAGAGCTTGTCTTGCTATAAATATTTTGTTATACTGTTAGTTTCTGAAACCTGCATATTTCTATAAATTGTGTACATCTGTAGAATGTCTGAACAGTATCTCATTATAGGAGAAATTGGTGGTCTCTAATTCACAAGTAACATGTTACCTTCAACCCTACTGAGTGTTTATGGTTATCCATCTGTTGATAAAAAAAAGATAATTACAAACCAAGAAGTAGTTCTCACCATGAGTCTTGATGAATACCGTCCCATCAGGCCAGAATCTATACCCAGATTAGCCTTCCTGTTGCCATATTGTGTCATGGGAACTGAACATGAAGGTCCTGGTTCCTCCTCTGATCCGGCACCCTCACTGCTCTGACTCGACCTGGCTGATGATGTCAGGGGTCGGAGGGGGGGATGGTTCTTGCTGCGAGGAAGGGGTCGCCTCATGAAACTGATGGCAGAAGAGTTAGACAAAGTTAGGTTTTGTAATCCTGGGGAGAGAAGTGATTGTGAAGCTGACAGGAAAGATGTTTGATTACTTATGAAAATAAATGTTGGACTCTCTTGGTTATTTCTTATATCATTTTTCAATCTCTGGTCCTGGAGCTTCCCACTTCTTGAAGAAAGGGAAATGTTATACTAATGATATTAAAATGTGTTTGTAGTACTGTACTGCATACTTAGGGAATAATGGGACTAAATAATGTGCAACAAAGATAAAAGTACGGTACTGTAAGATATTTGTTTGCTCACCATTTACGTTTGATGGCTTGATACTGGCCATCGAGTAATCTGTCATCATCACCATCATCATCATCATCATCATCATCGTCATCATCATCTTCTTCTGCTTCTGATACTTCTTGACAAACAGAATCATGACTTGAGTCCAGCTCACTGGAAGCTATCAAGTCAGAGTTACGGTTAAGGATATCCGGATCAACACTTGAGTTCCTCTCCTCATCATCGTCATCATCATCATCATCATCATCATCATCATCATCATCGTCATCTTCATTACTGGTAGCTGATGATTGACTCTGAGACATCATACCATCCTCCTCTTCATCTTCTTCTTCCTGTGAACGTTGGGTTATTTCCATGGGTGTAGTTTCATCCTGGAAGTCTTCCTCGGGGTGTCCAAATCTAGGCACTCGTCCATAACCTTCTGGAAGTGCCCTCTTGTCAGCCAAAACTCTCTCTATGGCATCCCACTTGTCACTGAGTTGGTGTAATATGTCAACATCATCTTCATTATTGTTTAGGATTTGTAATGTTTCCTCAATGCTGAACTCTGGTTTGCCGAGGCCTTCTCCAACCAGTCTAGGATCCCCGGTGGCAGGCAAGTTACGGTTAGAGTCACTTGAGTCGGTGGACACATAACGAGCATATCGTCGACACTGACAGGGACTTGGGGAAGGTCGGTTTGTGTTACCATTGGGGCTGATCTCTTGTATAGCTGCTTGACAACTACATGTCTCAACATTCTCTTCCTCTTCCTTTACTCCACTTTTATCTTCCACTACAAGGAGTTCTTCATGCTTTTTGTCCTCTACTTTTACAATTACTTCCTCTCCACCTCCTCCTCCTCCTCCTCTCTCTCCTCTTTCCTCCTCCACATCCTTGCCTGGTAGCCTGTGTCCCGGGTGGAGTGGTACAGAGGGTGACTTGATGGGTGAAGTGTCGGTCTCACTGACATCCATGTGGTCAGTCTGGGTGCCGGAGTCAACCAACACTGGCACACGATCCTGACTTGGACTCAGACTGAACCCCTGTGATAAGGTACACTACATTTAGGGATACATTCAATAACAATAATAATACAGTATGTGAAGTGGTGATGATGATAATTGGTATAATGGTTACACATATACTGTTAAATCTATGGAATCCACTCAACAAGTCATCATCATTGCTTAGTCTTATTTTGGTTAACCCTCAGAAATGTTCCCAACTTTAAATGATTACTGAGAATACATTATGGGACCTTTCAAAAATCCATGGGATGGTATTTTGTGAGGAATTTTATGGAAATTTTCTCAACATTTATCTTTTTAGTTTCTTAGGGTGGTTTTATGAAGTCCATCAAAAATTTCCTCAAACTTAACACTGAAATGAACCCCAAATGTGACATTGAAAAACAAAACTGACACCCAGGCCATAATTACAGATTAGCCTATAATTATATCTTTAAGTGATATTTTCCATAGTTTTCTAACCCCAACAGTTACCTACAATTACCTTTCATTGTATTGTACTATACATGTATGGTGTGAATTATGTTGTGGGTATTCATAGTGTACATAAAATAGTTAGTTATATGAGACTAACCCTTCTGTCATTCCTGGGACTACTGGTATTGGCACTGACATATGCCACCACACCACCGTGACTTTTATTTCTCTGGTGCCGAGGCCGCCTCCTGCCCGACCCCCCGGCCCTCGACACACCCTGATCAACCACTTCCGACTGTTGGTGGTTGGATGGGGGGTGGGGTTGATGTGGAGGGAGGCTGGCCGGGTGGTAGAGAGGGGGATGTTGTTGGTACCAATCTCAGTATACAGTGGCTTCTTGGACCGACCCTGTAGTGGACATTGCAGGGAACGTTAGCTATATATAGCATTCACAGTTCACTCTAATGTTTGTCATGGCTGTAAAATATCGCTTATCCAAAAATCATAGCACTTTGGAACCTTTCAGCTCATTGATTTAATATACCAATATAAGGTTGTTGTTGTTGTTGTAGTACAGTATTTCTAGCATTTCTATATTGATCCCTGAGATGTTGAACCCAATTACAATTACCAATCAACAATCAACCCTTCACAATTAGTAAGGCATGTAACTAATCCAATATTGTTCTCTATACATGTATAATACTTACCACATTGGGTCTGCCAGGAGAGGTAGTAGTAGTGGTGGTGGTGGAGGCAGAAGGGACATGATGGATGGGAGTATTGAGTTGAGGCTCTGGACTGGTAGGGTTGGAAGAGGTGAGTGCCCCTCCACTGCTGGCTCCCTTACGGCCCTGTAGTCTCTCTTGGGCTCGTATCAGTGGTCGTACAATTCTCCGTTTGCCTTTATGATGGATCTGATTGGTGTGTTCTCTTCTGGAACATATGGGGATTTTTTTTTTAACAATGTCCATAGAACATGTGAACTGATTCTCAACACATCTTAATTGGCTTAGTGTGTCTGGAAAAATGTTGATTTTACATAGTCCTAACACGGTATGAGATGACAAAAATATTGCTTATATGTATGTGTGTATATACTGTATGTGTGTAGACTACTATGTTGGTGTGTGTACATGAGTGTGTGTATATACTGTATGTGTGTAGGCTATTATGTTGGTGTGTATACATGAGTGTGTGTATATACTGTATGTGTGTAGGTTATTATGTTGGTGTGTGTACATGAGTGTGTGTATATACTGTATGTGTGTAGACTACTATGTTGGTGTGTGTACATGAGTGTGTATAATACTGTATGTGTGTAGGTTATTATGTTGGTGTGTGTACATGAGTGTGTGTATATACTGTATGTGTGTAGGCTATTATGTTGGTGTGTATACATGAGTGTGTGTATATACTGTATGTGTGTAGGCTATTATGTTGGTGTGTGTACATGAGTGTGTGTATATACTGTATGTGTGTAGGCTATTATGTTGGTGTGTATACATGAGTGTGTGTATATACTGTATGTGTGTAGGCTATTATGTTGGTGTGTGTACATGAGTGTGTGTATATACTGTATGTGTGTAGGCTATTATGTTGGTGTGTGTACATGAGTGTGTGTATATACTGTACATATGCAAATGATGGACTCACTTAAGCAGTTCCTTCTCGCGTTGTTCCAGTTGTAACATGGCAGCCGAGAGTTCCAGATAAAGGTCATTAGCGATCACCAACTTCCTCTCCCAATGTTCACGGATATCCTGCAAAAGGTCACGTCACAGATTAGACTGGTAGGTTATATGGCATTAACTTGTAGGAGGTCAGGTCAAAGATTAAAGTTATAGTTGTAAAGTATATACAGTATGTTTTTGGTATGTTATATGGCATTAACTGTAGGAGGTCAGGTCACAGATTAAAGTTATAGTTGTATATATATTTTATCATGGTATGACAATGATTAATAAAGTTGAAGTCTCATGCTGTAGGAGTGAATTTTTGGTAGAACAACTTATTATTTGCAAGCATTTCTGTGATAATATACTAGTGGTTTTTAGCATTAAATTTGTCTTAGTTCATCATATGATACCCTCAATATTAAGGCAGCATAAGCTCATAACTTTTGCTGCATGTTACCCTTATAAGACAGAAGAAAGGTGTTGAGAATGTGAACACCAAAATCAAAGATAACATGTTACTGAAAAATATGTAATAATAATTCCTACAACTCTTACTCTAAAGTATAATTTATAAATGAAACGTAATTTTTTTTTTACAGTATACGGTGTCTGGATTCTGACTTGTGCATGTTTGAGTTCATCGTATTACTGGAAAATATGTAATAATAATTCCTACAACTCTTAGTATAATTTATAAATGAAACGTAATCTTTTTTTAACAGTATACGGTGTGTGGATTCTGACCTGTGCATGTTTGAGTTCGTCGTGTCGTCGTTGTACCAAGTCTTCCTCCATACGTGGGATGTGTGACCCTCGGGAGTTCATGGAGGCCATCTGTTGTCGGATCTCTGCCTTCCAAGACATCTGGCAGGCAGGCAATGCAGGCAGGCAGGTTAGGCAGGTCAATAGTCAAGGTATAAGAGGGTAAGATGGGGTAGGCAGACAGGAAGACAGACAGGCAGGTTAAAAATGAAGGTATATAAGGTAGGAGGGCAGGTAAAAATGAAGGTATATAAGGTAGGAAGGCAGGTTAGGTAGACCAACAATGAAGGTATAAGATAAAAGAGGCAGGCAGGTAAGCAGGTCGTTAGGAAGGTCATTAGTGTAGGTATAGAATATGAAGCTAACAGGCTGGAAGGCAAATTAAACAGATCAACAGAGAAAGTGGAAGATAAAGGTAAAGGTGGGATGGGAATGAAGGTGAAGATTGTATAGGGAGGAACCTTTGAGTAGGGCAGGATGGCAGAGTAGGGTAGGATGGCAGAGTAGGGTAAGATGGCAGAGTAGGGCAGGATGGCAGAGTAGGGTAAGATGGCAGAGTAGGGTAGGATGGCAGAGTAGGGTAGGATGGCAGAGTAGGGTAGGATGGCAGAGTAGGGTAGGATGGCAGAGTAGGGTAGGATGGCAGAGTAGGGCAGGATGGCAGAGTAGGGTAGGATGGCAGAGTAGGGTAGGATGGCAGAGTAGGGTAGGATGGCAGAGTAGGGTAGGATGGCAGAGTAAGGTAGGATGGCAGAGTAGGGTAGGATGGCAGAGTAGGGTAGGATGGCAGAGTAGGGTAAGACAGTGAGGTAGGTGTGGGTAGGAAAGTTTGGCAAGTACTGTGTATAAGATATCATAAGGTGTGGAGAGCAGAGAGTTAATTGCATCAGATAGATATGGCAAGCAGGGAGGATAAGGCACAACATTTTTAAGAACTAATAATAAACTACTGTAGGTACTTTTTTTCATAGTAAACATACACATACTGTATGTTACTATGTTCATAATTACCATAATATAAATGTTTGTAGAATTTTGTAGTGGTCTCCTGTACTATTAACATAAGCTTATTCATCCCTGGTATTTTCCTTTCCTAATCTACTGTATTATTCTCTCTCCTTTATAGATTTTCATTTCCCTCTTCTTTACCAGTACAGTATCTTATTCTTTATTATAGATGTCAATTTCTTGTCCTAACTAATGATTCCTTCCTACTTAAACCGTCGCCGAAATAAACAAGAAATCAATCCTACTGAATCCACATTTTCTCTCGCACACCAACAATTTCATCTCACATTAATTTCTCTTTTCATTCTCAATACTCTATCTCCTATACTTTCCTAATTTATGTGTTGTGTGTCTCACCTGTGTTTTGAAGTATGTGTCAGGTGGTGTACTTCTAATCTCCACAGCTGCAATATCAAGATGCATGAGGATGTACTTGAAGGAAGGGCGGTAGCGAGGTTTGCTGTTCCAACACATCTGGACAATTAGGCGGAAACCATCAGGGCAGGTGGAGGGTATGGGAAGGTGGAGGGAACTGGAACCCACACCATAGATGATGGCTGAGTTGTCCACGTCACGATAAGGAATCTCACATGTCAGCAGTTCCCACAGTACAACACCAAACGACCTGTTCAGTACCAAATGTTTACTCTCTTATACTACTTTCACTCTGGCTATCTTGCACATACTATACCTATACAGTACTCACGAGTTTTATGGAAGGTGAAGAAAAACATGAGATGATTAATGAATAACTCTTATCCATTTTATAAAGATAATTTTGACTCCAAAATTATTGTTAAAGAAAACAAGGACTACAAACTGTGGATTTGAATACATACTGTACATACTCATGGTGTAAATACAGTAATTATAATATTGTACTTACCAAATGTCCACCTTCTCATTACAAGGTTCATTACGTATAACTTCCGGTGCCATCCAGGCCAAGGTGCCGGCAAAACTCATCCTGGTGCTGACCTCATTCCATTCCCGACACGTTCCAAAGTCACTGATCTTCACTTCCTGGTTACTACCAATCAGAACACTGCAACAAACACAATCAGTCAGGACACAACAAACTTGTTTTTCACAAATATTACACTCTATACTCAGGATGGTGGTGGTGGTGGGGGGGGGGGAAGTAGTTTAGTATGGTTAGTACAAACCTATAGTATAGTTGTGGGACATCAACTAAAAAGGTGAAGTTGTGGTAATGGAAATTTGGTCACTGTGAAGTATACGATATACTAAGTAAGGATATTTGAAGGACGAGACATATTGTATTGTATATATACAGGTAATTATAATCTGTATGAGTTACCAGGTACATAATCTAAACTCACTTTGGACTCTTAAGATCTCTGTGGATAATCTTGTGTTGGTGGAGGTAGTTCATTCCAGATGCTATCTCCTTAGCCCAGCAGGCCACACGGTCTGGGGGAATGTCCCTCCCGTCCTTCAGGAGGTTGTAGAGTGGACCGTATGGGCAATATTCCATCACAATACAGTAACAGGGAGCTGCTGTACACACACCACTGGGGACATCATGGAAAGTTGCATCATTAGGAAGGATAGAAAGATTGAATTGAATGTACACTAATTAAATTTTTTACATCACAAACAAACTCACATTATCTTGGTTGTATGGCACACACTCACACACACACACACACACACACACACACACACACACACACACACACACACACACACACACACACACACACACACACACACACACACACACACGCACACGCACACACACACACACACTATTGACAAAAACATTACCAGAGCATACCTACACGGTCCCACAACATAAAAATGAACCCTGACCTTTCACAGTCTATTGTCACATAAAGCTACAAGCCCAGATTTTAACAGATAACCCAATGATGTTCTCTGTCAACACCAAAGTACTGTATATACATGTATACGCATAGAGTGTGTGCCAAAAAACAGGAGCAAAATCTATCTACGTCAGCCAGCATACCACCACATGTTAACCATTTAGCACAAGTGTAAGTTAGGTAAAATTTTTATACTGTATACTCTTAATTTAGCATTTTTTTCCCACCCAGATTTATGCTTGTATTTTTGCTTACGAGCCAGTTTTATTGACAAGGCTTTCATTCACTTGTGACCCATTTATAAACAACACAGTCCTCTGCTCCCACTCACTACTAACACACATACTGTATCATGACTCTCTCTCTCTCTCTCTCATTACCAACCCACATATCATGACTCTCTCTCTCTCTCTCTCTCTCTCTCTCTCTCTCTCTCTCTCTCTCTCATCAACTCACAGAAACTGGACAATGTTGGGATGGTTGAGTTTGCGTAGGTGGTTGATGTCCGTTTCCTTCTGTTCCCGCACCTTCTTGATGGCCACCCACTCCCCCTTGAGACACCCCCGGAACACCGCCCCCTGTGCCCCCGACCCCAACCACTGTAGGTTAGATACTTCCTCGAACGGAATCTCCCAGTTGTCCGCTGTTTGGGAAATAAATCCACACGGGTTAGAATAAATATGGGTCGGGAAATGAATGGGTTAGGATTAATATGGGTCGGGAAATGAATGGGTTAGGAATACTATAGATTTAAAGACACGACAAAGAAATAATCACTCAATCATAATACTGTACATTTTCACTATAGATTTAAAAACACGACAAGGAAGAAAGGTATTATTGACTCACTCTGTGCCACTATAGATTTAATTAAAGACACGACAAAGAAGAAGAAAGGTATTATAACTCACTCTGTGCCTGCTTTTCACTGAGTGCCGCCTTCCCTATGATGGTCCACACGGGTCTGAGACAACCAATGATCCCCTCCAGCCAGTTGACCCTCTGTCCGTCCCTGTACCGGATCTGCACACCGTTGGGAGACTCGGGACTGCTTACCTCCCCCACTCCCACCTCCTGTAGTTGTTGTTGTTGTTGGTTAGTGCCCCCCCCTCCTCCCCCCTGTTGTTCAAGGGGTGTGGAGCGTTGGGAGTGGAGTTGCAGGTGTTGTAATTCCTCCTCCATCCGCAACATACTGGAAACATAGAAAAGTGGAGTTTGTTTTACTTGGTCATAGTTTAGGTTAGGTTTAAGGTTAGGTTAGGTTAGGTTAGGTTAGGTTTAAGGGACCCTGTGTGTGATGTAGTCGGAAAATTGGAGGTAAATGAGTCCTTCAAATATTGCCACGAAACACACACACACACCTATATGGAAGGAGCTTGTTTCGTGGCATGGTCAGGAGGAATCAGCAGAAGCCTCCCAACAACAGTCTCATACATGACCACAGGGTACAGTGTACTTAATTAAGGTGGAATGTTTTGTTATAAATAAATTAAGTATATTGTGGATTGGATTGAGAGAGAGAGAAAAAGAGAGAGAGACAGAGAGAGAGAGAGAAAGAGAGAGAGAGACAGAGAGAGAGAGAGAAAGAGAGAGAGAAACACAGACAGACATCAATCCCTCTTTTATATATATTTTTTTTCTTCTCTTTTATATATTTTTTTTTTCTTACCCTCCATGTCTTCTCCGTAGAACAAAATCCATACTTGATTCAAACGTTGCAAAAACACACACACACAACTTAATAGTTCACCCATTCTCCATGTTGTCTCCCTTCTTTATTATTTATCTCTTTATATTATTATGTACTTTATTTATTATCTTATCAAGTTCATTTTATCTTTTTTATCTTTATATCATATTATTAAATTTATATTTATCTTTAAACTATCTTTAGTCTATCTTTCTCTTTTTATCAATTTTCTCTTTCCTTTCAGTTCATCTTTCTCTTTTTATCTTTTATTTCAACTTTTATCTTTTTTCTTTTTATCAAGTTTCTTTTTCTCTTTCTCTTTTTATCAACTGTCTCTTTATCTTCAGTTCATCTTTATCTTTTTATCAACTTTATCTTTCTCTTATTATTTCCTTATCAAGTTTATCTTATCTTAATTGAGTCTATCTTAATTTCCATGGGGTCGTTTTCATTACCCAAGTCACTAACTAACTAGACACCAGAAAAAATGTAACAAAATAACCCACCTAATTATTTTTTTTTGTATATTAATTATTTTTGAGGATACATATTATTTACACAGCGAAATTATTA
>JAWZYT010000944.1:57500-222137 GCA_034508575.1 Petrolisthes manimaculis | reverse complement strand
CATCATCCTCGAGAACTGTGCCAGGAGGGTGAGTGTTCAGGGCTACAGTACTCTATAGTCATGTATTAAAAAAAAGAAAAAAGCGTGGGGAACGAAATAAAAATGGTGTGTGTTACTACTATTGTTTGTGTGTGTGTGTGTGTGTGTGTGTGTGTGTGTGTGTGTGTTTTAAGATGGTGAGGGTTATAATAGTGTTGAGCAAAAAAAAAAAAAAAAAAAAAATTACCCAAGATTTTTTTTTTAAGAATGATCAGTTTTTTTTTTTTTTTTTTTTATATACTTCAGTTTCGTTTTGTGTGGAGCTTAATTAAACAAATCACCACGAGGGATAGATAGACTTAATGATCTTTTGTTTTATATATATAAATACCAATTAAGGGTTTTTACTGGTACATAATAAATAATAGTTAGTTAGGGGTTAGTTATATATAAGTATAGTAGTATAAGGTGAGGCAGTGTTTCCCCTTCACTTCATCTGCACGTTACTTATAGTGGTGGTAGTAGTGGTAGTGGTGGTGTGGTAGTAGTGGTGGTGATAAGAGGTGAAATATATATACAGCACTTTATTTTTTTATTATTTTTTTTTTTATTGAAGGAGGTTATCTGCTGTTTTGATGGGTGGTAAAAAAAATTGCTTGTTATTGGTGTATCATCCTCTTTTTCTATCTTTTCTCTCAACCTTTTTCTATATTTTCTCTCAACCTCTTTCTATCTTCTCTTTCTCTCAACCTTTTTTTTCTATCTTCTCTTTCTCTCTCTCAACCTTTTTTTTCTATCTTTTCTCTCTCAACCTCTTTTTCTATCTTTTTTTTTTCTCTCCTTGCTCCACTATCCGTCTTCATTAGCCTCTCCTTGCTTCTTTCCCTTTCCCTCCCTCCCTCCCTCTCTCCCTCACAACTCCCCTCTTTCACTCTTTACATAACTTATTCTCCAATCTCCTTCACTCTTTTCCCGTCCCTTTTTCCTACCACCTTTCCCTCTTCCTCCTCCCCTTTTTCCTATCCCCTTTTTCCTATCCCCTCCCTTCCCTTCCCTCCATCATCTCCCCTCCTCTCCCCTCCATCTCCTCTCCTTTCTCTTCCCTTTCATCCCTCTTTTCCCTCTCCCTCCCCTTCCCTCTTTCCCCCCCTCCCCTTTCCTCTATCCCCTCCATTTCCTCTCCCCTCTCTTCCCTTCATCCCTCTTTCCCTTCCCTCCCTCTTTCCCCTCCCCCTCCCTCTTTCCCCTCCCCCTCCCTCATTCCCCTCTCCATCCCTCAATCCTTTTCACTTCTTCTATTTCCCCTTCTCTTTCATAGAACAGAGAGATAGAGATAGAGATGATAAAGAAGAGAGAGAGAGAGAGAGAGAGAGAGAGAGAGAAGAGAGAGAGAGAGAGAGAGAGAGAGAATTGATACAAAGATAAAGGAATGAGAATAATAGGAGAGACAGGAAGGAAGAGATAAGAGTGAAGAATGGCGAGAGGAAGTGAGAAGAGGCAAGGAGAAATGGTGAGAGAGAGAGAAAGAGAGGAACTGAAAGAAAGAAGTGAGAAAAAGGTAAAGAGAGAGAGAGAGAGAGAGAGAGAGAATGGTACCGGTAAGGAGTAATGTTGCGAGAGAGAGAGAGAGAGAGAGAGTAGACAAAGGGAAAGAAAGGGGAGAAGGTAAATGGGGGGGGAAGGGTGTGAGACGAGACGAGAGGAGAGGAAAAGGGAGAGAGGAGAGAGTGGTGGGGTAGGGGGGGGAGGGGGGAGTTAAGTTAAAGATTCATGTTGTTGTTGTTGTTGTTGTTGGAGGAAAGAGAGAAGGTGGAGGCAAAGGAGAGGAAGGAAGGAGGGAGAAGAGAAAGAATACTGATTAATGTTGGAAAGGGAGGGGGGAGGGGAAGGTGCTGATGACAAGCTGATAAGTGAAGTAAAAGGACTAGGGAGGGGGGAGAGGGGGGGGAGGGAGAAGAAGGGATGCATATAGGAAAGAAAGAAGGGTGGAAGGGTAGAGGAAGGAGGGGGGGATGCATAGGAAAGGGAGGGAGGGAGGAGGGGATGCATATAGATAAGGAAGGAAGGGAGGGAGGGTGAAGGAGAAGGATGAAGGGAAAGGAGAAATACAGAGATGAGTGAGAGAGGAGTACAGGAGGAAAGAAGGAAGGGAGGATAGCAAGGAAAAAGTGTAAAAGAGAGAGAGAGAGAGAGAGAGAGAGAGAGAGAGAGAGAGAGAGAGAGAGAGAGAGAGAGAGAGCCAGGGGGACAGGCAGAAACGTAAACACAGCCTCGACCGACACCGCCAGCACATGTTGTACAGTCACCATGAAAAGTCAGTCCTGTACACCACCAGCTGCTTTAATTAAGGGGACGGTATAGTTCTGATATTTTTGGAGATTATGATTCCTCCAAATTATTCCAGGCAACAGGATACCATTATTTTTCTTTATCTGGGTGTGTTTCCTGGCATACTTTGGAGGAATCAAGGCACTCTAATGTACCAAAAGTATACTCTCCCCTTAATTAAAGTGAGGGAACCATAGGAATGAATCTTAATGAACCAATAACACAACAACACTTGAAATTAACCAACACAGATTTAATTTCAATATCGTCAGTTTTTCGAGTCAATTTTTTTTCGCAGATGTTGCAGGAGTGAGTCTTAAAAAAATATATATTACAGAGATCAAAGTAAACATGCATCAGTTTTTCACAGGACAAGAGAATAGAAGGACACGTCAACGAGAGAATAACAAGACGTGACAGGACAGTGCAGGGCAGCATAATGGCAGGGCAATTTAGGAGACTGCAGGACAAGAGTGGAAGTAGAGTGACAGGGAATAGAGAGAGAGAGAGAGAGAGAGAGAGAGAGAGAGAGAGAGGAGAGAGAGAGAGAGAGAGAGAGAGAGAGAGAGAGAGAGAGAGAGAGAGAGAGAGAGAATCACAGTCACATGGCAGGGGGACAAAGAAAGGTTACATACAGGGGAGAGTAGGAACAGAGTAAAGAAATGCGTGTCAGTGGAAGGGGAGGAGGAGGAGGAAATGGTGAGGAAGAGAGAAGAGAGTGAAGGGGGGGGGGGAGAAGGAGGGTAGAGAGAAGGGATTAAAGAACTGGAAGAAGGAGGAGGAGGAGGAGGAGGAGGAGGAGTGGCAGCAGGAAGGAAGGTGAATAGGAGGCCAAGGGATAACACAAGGGAGGAAGGAACACACACACACACACAGACGGACAAACAAAGCCACTGAAGCAAATAAAGCTGACACAAGATTACACACACACACACACACACACACACACACACACACACACACACACACACACACACACACACACACACACACACACACACACACACACACACACACACACACACACACACAGGAAGGCTGGCTGGAGGGAGGGAGGAATGACAGTAACAATATACAAAAGGGACACAAACGTGAGAGAAGGGAGACTAAAGAAATAAATACGTAAATAGCTGTATCATTCTACCGTCAGAGAGAGAGAGAGAGAGAGAGAGAGAGAGAGAGAGAGAGAGGAGAGAGAGAGAGAGAGAGAGAGAGAGAGAGAGAGAGAGAGAGAGAGAGAGAGAGAGAGAGAGAGAGAGAGAGAGAGAAATCGAGTGTGACAGGGCGTGAGACAGAGAAGAAAGAGAGAAGGGGAGACAGAGAAAAAAAAATAAAGGTTGACCAAGAACCATTGATAGAGACACACGACTAGACACACACACACACACACACACACACACACACACACACACACACACACACACACACACACACACACACACACAGGACAAGACAACCCAGCCAAACGTGAGTGTGTAGTGTAGGTGACGGCAGGTCTCGGTGGTCACCCTTCACCAACCTGGAAACAAAAAAACTATTCACCCCCACAGACACCTCCCCCCCCCACACACACACAGACAGACAAACACAGATAAAACAATAGACGATGGGGGGGGGGGCAGGAGGGGGGGGGGGGTCACCAATCAACCTGTCTTTACATTTCATCGGTCTCCCTCCGACTTTGTATGGTTGTATGTATGTTTGTATGTAATGTATGTATGTATGTATATATATAATATGTTTGTATGTATGTTTGTTTGTATGTATGTTTTTTTTTTTGTATGTATGTATATGTATGTATGTTTGGCAATTTTAAATACAGTATATAATAATAACCGGTTTATAAATTCGCTCAAAAGTTGATTAATTATCTACCTGAATGAACGAACTTAAACAATTATATAAACCTTTTGCTAAATTGTTTTGCGTTAGTAATTAATTTCCTGTATTGAAGAAGGTAGGGACTGATATATAGATAAAAAATTGGAGTATCGGTAAACTCTTGCAGAAAGCGAAAATAATCCTTGTTTGTGAAGTAAAATGAAATAAATATATGCAGAGTCGACAAGAATAATAATAAAAACAAAAATAATCATATGTTCTTTATTTAGACCAGAAAGTGACATGGTATTGACAGCCTTTGTTGTTGGATGGTTAGTTTATTTATGAGTTGAGGGTGTGTGTGTTGTTTGTTTGTTTGTCTGGTGTCAACATTACTCTTTATGGATTCAGGTTTGTCGAGTTGATTTATCAGTGTTGAATTTAATGTGATGTGGTTGGGGAGGAGAAATATAGAGATGGACTCAGTGTGGGGATTAATGTTGAGCTGTGTGTGTGTGAGGGAGAGAGAGACTGTGTGTGTGTGTGTGTTTGTGTTTGTATATGTCTGTCTGTCTGTGTGTGTGTGTCTCTGTCTGTCTGTGTGTGTGTGTGTCTGTCTGTCTGTCTGTCTGTCTGTCTGTTTGTCTGTTTGTGTGTGTGTTTCTGTTTGTGTGTGTCTGTCTGTCTGTCTGTGTGTGTCCGTCTGTCTTTGTCTGTATCTGTGTGTGTGTATGTGTGTAAATAAGAAAGATAGCTGGAAAAAATATAAGCCTGTGTATGTAAGTGGATAGGAGGATGAATGTATTAATGAAAAGATGGATGGATGAATGAATGAATGACTGGATGACTGGATGGTGTAGCTAGGGGGGACAATACAGAAGAAAGATGGATGGATGGATGGATGATTGGATGAGTGAGTGATTGAGTTGAGTAGCTACAGGGGGGACAGAAATAGAAAGATGGATGGATGGATGAATGGACGAGTAGAGTAGGTAGGAAGGACAGTACAGTAGAAATATGGATGGATGAATGGAGTAGGTAGGAACAGTAGTAGATGGTGGATGGATGGATGGATGAATGGAGTAGGTAGGAATAGTAGAGTAGAGTAGCAAGGAACAGTAGAGTACAGCTGCCCTCTCTCTCACACCATCCCCTGATATTGACTCGCCTCGTATTGATGTGTCTGTCTGTCTGTCTGCATGCAGTACAATGGCGTGCCTTTGTGTGTGTGTGTGTGTGGTGGGAACATGCGTGGATATTATGTGTGTTTATTATGTGTGTGCATGGTTGTTGTGTGTGCGTATGTGGTATGCCTTTGTGTGTGTGTGTGTATACTTGTCTGCGTGTTTTGCAGTTGTGTGTATCATTGTGTGTGTGTGTGTGTGGTGGTTCCAAATCTAGAGACAGTTATATGTATGTATATGTGCGTGTGTAAAAGAGAGAGAATGAATGTATGTATGTATGTATCCATGCTCGTGCGTGTGTAAGTGACTAAAAAAAGCAGTATGTATGTATGTATGTTGGCTTGTGTGAGTATTTTTGTCACTGTAGTTGGTAGTAATGCGTTACCATGTGCGTGTCTGGGTGCGTATGTGTACATGTAGGTTATTTATTGCACATACTCTGGCGAACCACGTGTACATGTTTGTGATCATGTACGCACACGATACCGTCATGTACACATTTAAATTCATATACCGGTAGATTGAATCCGTGTGTATGTGTGTGTGTCTGTGCATATGTGTGTGCGTGCTTGTGTGTCTGTGTATGTGAGTGCATGTAATAATAATAATAATAATAATAATAATTATTAACGGTTTATTTAGGGGATGGCAGCCCGAAAGGTGAAAATACATACGATACACATGTTTGTCTGTATGTATGTGTGTGTGTCTGTGTGTCTGTGTGTCGAGTTACTATGTATGTATGTATGCGTGCGTGTTGTTGCTTGAGGCTCCACACGTAATTTTTTGGCCTTGATTCGTCTGGGAACGTACCCTGTCCTGGTGTTGTTGTTGTTATTGTTGTTGTGGTGGTGATGGTGTGATGGTGGTGTTGTTGGTGGTATGATAATGACCCCTGTGTGGTGATGGTGATGACTTCTTGTTGTAGTAGTTGTGGTGATGATGATGATTGGTTGTTGTGGTGGTGATGGTGGCTGGTGGTTGTTGTTGTTGTGGTAGTTATGATGTAGGTTATTAGTGATGGTGACTGGTGGTGGCAGGTTTGTAGTAGTGGTTATTCTCTCTCTTTCTCTCTCTCTCTCTTTCTCTCTCTTTCTCTTTCTCTTTTTTTTCTCTCTCTCTCTTTCTCTCTCTCTCTCTCTCTCACACACACACACACACACACACACACACACACACACAACGCGTTTCTTCCTCTCTCATTCCGGATGCATCTCCTAAATTCTTTCTTCTGCATCATTTCCTCCCCTCCTCCTCCTCCTCCTTTCCCCTCACCATCCTCCTCCTTCCTTCCCCTCAACCCCCTCCTCCTCCTTCTCCTCTTTCTTTTTCCTTTCCCTCACCCTCATCTCCTCTCATTTCCTCCTCTTTCCTTCTCCTTCTCCTTACTTCCCCTCATCCTCCTCCTCTTTCCTTCCTTCCCCTCACCCTCCTTTCTCCTTCCTCTCCTCTCATTCCTCTCTCCACCTCTTTCCTTCCCCTCAACCTCCTTTCTCCTTCCTCCTTCTCTCTCCTACTTCTTCCTTCTTCCTTCCCCTTCTCTCCTTCTTTCCTTTCCTCTCTCTCCTCCTACACATTCTTCCTTCGCCAAAGTTCATATCTTTTCTAACTTTGAATTTGTTGTGTCTATCACTCTTTTGCTTCTTCCTCTTTCGTTCGTTCCTCCTCTCTTTCTTTCTCTTTCTCTCTTTCTCTCTTTCTCTCTCTTTCTCTCTTTTTCTCTCTTTCTCTCTTTTCTCTCTCTCTCTTTTTCTCTCTTTCTCTCTCTTTTCATCTCTCTTTGTCTCTCTTTTCATCTCTCTTTGTCTTCTATCTTCCATCTCTATTCTCTTCCTTTCATCTGCATAAATATATAATTCTGTCTTAAATCTATCTTTTTCTTAAAACATTAATTCTCTCGTATTTATTTCTGTTTATTTTCCTATCCTACCCACTCTCTTCCTCCTTGCATCTCTCCCTATCTCTCTATCTCCTATCTCTTCCTCCTCCTCCTCCTCCTCCTCCTCCTCCTCCTCTTACCTCCCTCCATCTCTTATTTCCCTCTCCTCCTCCTCCCTGGTCGTTAAGGAAGGAAGGGAGAGAGAAATACGGGAGAGGAAGGAAGGGAGGTAAATCGTGTTGAAGCAGAGGAGAGAAGAGGGGGAGGGAGAGGGAGGATGATCAGGGAGAGAGAGGAGTGAGAGAGGAGGGAGGGAGGGAAGGAGAGAGTGAGTTAGGCAGATAGGCAAGATTACAGAGGGAAAGGGGAGGGTAGGGGAGGTAGAGGGAGGGAGAGAAGATTGGTGAAGATGCAAGATTAAAGAGAGAGAGAGAGAGAGAGAGAGAGAGAGAGAGAGAGAGAGAGAGAGAGAGAGAGAGTGAGGCAGCGAGGGAAGCCTGCCAAGAGAGAAAATGAAAAACAGTTTACATAAGATCTGAGGGTGGTCATGAATGGTGGTTGTGGTGGGGGTTAGGGGGGGGCAGAAGGGGGAGTGGAGGGAGTAAGGGAGGTATGAACCGAGAGAAAGAAGAGTGAGGAAAGAAGCGAGAGAGAGAGAGAGAGAGAGAGAGAGAGAGAGAGAGAGAGAGAGAGAGAGAGAGAGGAAGTAATAGGAAAATTAGTGTGAGTGAATGAGCGAGAACAAGAGTAGAGAGAGAGAGAGAGAGAGAAGCAAGTGGTGAGAGGGAGGGAGAGTAACCATGGAAACAGAGAGAGAGAGAGAGAGAGAGAGAGAGAGAGAGAGAGAGAGAGAGAGAGAGAGAGAGAATTTGCGAAAGCAAGGGCGAGAGAATAAGTAAACAAGGGACAGAAAGGAATAATTGTATGAGACGAGAAAGAATGAATGAATAAGCTGGGGGAAGTTGAGGAATGAGAGAAGGAAAGAATGAGTTGGTATGAGAAAGAAGGAAAGAATGAGTATATGAGAGAGAAGGAAAGAATGAGTATATGAGAGAGAAGGAAAGAATGAGTATATGAGAGAGAAGGAAAGAATGAGTATATGAGAGAGAAGGAAAGAATGAGTATGTGAGAGAGAAGGAAAGAATGAGTATATGAGAGAGAAGGAAAGAATGAATTTGTATGAGAGAACGAAAGAATGAATTTGTATATATGAGAAGGTGGAGAATGAGGCGAATGAGAGAGAGAGAAAGAAAGAATTAATTTGTATGAGAGAAACATAAAATGACATCCGTTTTGTTATTGTCACAGAACAGCGTACAATTCCGAGCCTATGAAGGGGAAACACTATAAATATATTGACCCCGAGCTGCTATACGTAAACATTGAGTACCAGTATGAAAACAGTGATGGTGATGTACTGATGCTCAACACTATACTGTATTCTGTCTGTATCCCTCACCATCACCACCATAACCACACTACTATACTACACTACACGACCACAACACCACCACCACCACCACCATTTTGGCCATCTTGGACATAATTTTGTAATTTTCCTACTTTTTTTTTTAATGTTTTTAGATATCAGGTGAGGACAAGCGAACGGGCTTTCTTTCAACATTTGGTCCTCATTTTCTTGAATCAGTATTGAAAAAAAAATGTATGCGAGTTGAATTGGGGTATTTCTAATCCTTCTAACTTTGCCAGGAAACAGACTATAGTCCCTCAGTATACAAGTAAGGAATCTGTTGTATAGCATAGTTTGGAGAAATCAGTAGTCCTCCAGATAACTAACTCTCTTGACTTTCACTTACAGTAACCTCTGATGGGAAGGAAAAGACCCATTAAACCTTCAAACCCGTCAGTGGAAACCAAAAATATAAAACGATGATTGTGGCTTGAGGTGATAATGAAACTCGTATTATTTTGTACCCTGACCGAAGAAGGAAGGGAGTAAGGGAGGGAAGTCGTTAGTACTGTTTGTGTTAGGGATAATCCGTACACAGTCTCCACACAGACACACACACACAGACACACACACACACACACACACACACACCAAACTTTAGATAACAACAGGTCTGGACTCTTGGAGAAAAAAAAAATATAGGGTATATACTGTTCCTTGTTGTTGTTGGTTGTGACGTGAGATGGCAACACGAAGAAGCTCCTCATGTGTCCCCCCTAATATAATATAGTTGTTGTCCCTCCTTTTCTTTAGCGCTTGTGACGTCATATGGTATTACGAAAACCCTAACTCCTCCTATTATACTTATATGGAAGTTACCCCTCCCTTTCTTTAGCGCTTGTGACGTTCCATAGCATTACAAAAACCCTCCTTCTTTATACTTAACCTCCCTCCTCCCCCCCCCCCCGACTGCCTACCAGTTGATAAAAAGAGGTGGTTTAAAGTTGGTATAAAGCGAGTCCCAGGTGTTGGCAAAAAAAAAAAAAATAGGAAAGATTTTTTCTTAAAGCAAGTTTTGGCACAATTATTAGAAGTACAAAAAAAAAATATATATATATATATAAAGGATGAAAATAATGAAAATGATGGATATAAAGGGATATATTTAATTAAACTGTAACGAAAAGTTGAAAGACTAAATGAATATAAAAACACAAATCTAAAATGCAAGAGAAAGAAATGAACAAATCGAATATATATCATTGAGGAAAATTGAAGGGGAAAAGGATATAATAACACAAATCTAAACGCAAGAGAAAGAAATGAACAAAAACAATAAAATTAATATCATTGAGGAAAATTGAGAGGGTTTAGATTCAACCAATTTCTGCCACAACACAAACCACCTTAGCTTAGCAGTGTTACCAATAGGAGGTGTGTGTCGTAGCCGAGTTTGGAGGAGTCTGTATACCTCTCCAGTCTGACCACAACAAGGGCCTATAAACCACCACGATAATAATTATGAAGAATGATAAAAATAAGAGTGGAAGTGGTTATTGCCAAGACGTTCATTATCTGCTTCAGTGACGAGAAACGAAGCAACAACAAAAAAATAGGAAGTAAAAAAATATGTACTGGACTTATTTTTCTTTTTCTCTTTCCCTTTTACTTCTTTCCTTTTGCCTCCTTTCCCGATCTTACTTACTCTTCTCTCTTTTGCTTACCCCTTTCTTCCCTTTCCTTCCATCCCCTCTTCTCTCTCTTCCCTTTCCTTCTCTCTCTTTCCTTCCCCTCTTCTCTCTCTTTCCTTCCCCTCTTCTCTCTCTTCCCTTTCCTTCCCCTCTTCTCTCTTCCCTTTCCTTCCATGCCCTTCCATCAACAAGGGTACCAGGGAGACTCATCGATAGTGTCAAGGGGGAGGGAGGGGAGGAAGAGGGAGGGAACATGATGGAAAGTGAGAGCACGAAGATTGCCCAACTTTGGAGAGAGAGAGAGGGAGGGAGAGAGACAGAGAGAGAGGGGGAGGTAGAGAAACGGATACAGACAGGGAGATGGAGAGAGAGAGAGACAGACAGACAGACAGACAGATAGATAGATAGAGAGGGAGGTAGAGAAACAGACACAGACAGGGAGAGGTAGAGAAACAGAGACAGACAGGACAGAGAGAGAGAGAGAGAGACAGACAGACAGACAGACAGACAGACAGACAGACAGACAGACAGACAGACAGAGGGAGGGAGGGAAAGAGATGCAATACATTAATCTTACTTTGGAGGAATCATTATCCCCAAGCTTTTAACATGACAACCTCAGATTACTTAGATTCTTATAAAGCCATTCTTCCCTCAGCCATACGCAACTGGGATCGAACCCCCCCCCCCTCCATTGGTCATTCAATTTTTTTTTCACTCCTTAGATTTAGTATTAAATTTAGGTGTTCAGCATTTTGTGGTTTGAATTCATTCCTTGATGCTGGAGGAATCGGAAGCCACCACCAGGCCTCATACACGATCACAGGGTCCCCTATAACTTAAGGGACCCTGTGTTGTAGTCAGAAAATTGGAGGTTAGCGAGTCCTTCAAATAATGCCACGAAACACCACCTATATGGAAAGAGTTTGTTTCGTGGCATGGTCAGGAGGAATCAGAAGCCTCCAATTTTCATACACGATCACAGGGTCCCCTATAGCTTAAGGAGTGTACCGTACAAGACACTTATATGTATAGGCCTAATGTTTGTGTTGTGTTGTGTTGGCACTTTAAGTAGCATTAGCCTCAGTGATAAGAACCTCTCTCATCCACTATACCAACTGATAACCAACTCATCCCCAAATATAGTCGGGGCAAATTGGTTGGCTTAACTTAAGGGGGAAGGAAACTTTGTGTTGGTAAATCTGGAACAACTGAATCCTCCAAACTATTCCAAGCAACAGAACACCATTACTTTTGTTCATCTGGTCCCGTTTCCTGGCATAGCTACTTTGGAGGAATCGAAGCACTGCAATGTACTAAAAAAGAATGACCACATTAATAAAGGAATCCATCTTCTGTTGGTTAAGTGATGGACCGGTGATTCCTCCAAATTATGCCACGAAACGAATCCTTTATTAGTAATACTGGGGTCGTCTGTTTCCTGGTATAGTTTGGAGGAATCAGTAACAATCCAATTTACCAACAAGAGATTCTTCCCTCCACTTCTGTCCTTTCTTACTTCCTAATATATATTTTATTATTATTATTATTATTACTATTATTATTACTATTATTATTATTATTGTTATTATGTGTTGCAACTTTTCATTATTTTCTTACAAGTTGACCAGTTTTTTATTAATTTTCCGACATTGTATTATTCTTTCATCCTCTCGGTTACATCTCTGAAAATATTGACCCATTCTCTCTCCTTTTCTCTCTTGCTGTTTATTGCGAATCAGTAATAAAGTAATCAACTGAGTAATAAAACCCGGATAAACTTTCCCCAAGGCGTGATTGAACCCTCTCAGCTTCTTTTTTTTCTTTGGGGGTGGGGGGGGGGGGTGGTTGGGGATTGAGGTGACAGATTTCTCTTGTATCTCATTTTCGTTGATAGAACTAAAAGGAACAATGTTGACCTAACCCAGTTGCTGCCTCCCTTAATGTGTAAAACTGTAAATAAATCTATAACAAATCTCCAAAAATTATCTTCATGACGTGTAACTTTATTTTATATAATGTATGTACGGTATGTAAATTAGTTGTGTACATATATATGTCTAAAGTCTCCGAATATTATCCAAATATTATCGTTTTTTTAATTGTGTATGTGTAAGGTTGCCTCACCACTCAAAGTGTAAGTATATAATAGTCTCTAAATGTTATTATAATGACGTGCCTATATTTTTATATAATATGTATGTATATAAGGATGTATAAACACACTGATTTGACCTTTAACACCTTCGAATCAAACTATCTTGAAAAATGGCACTAAATGTTTATGCCTAGCTACAGTCTTTGCCTCAGTCATATATTGGTCCATGCGATACACTCAAAATGGTTCACTTTTGTGTTTATCTAATAACCAATTAATTAAATACAGTAGGTGGCTTGTGTTATCCCCGCTCTCCGATTCTCCAACAATAATATATTTTTTTTAAAAAACTGGCCTCTTGTTTCTCACTTGTTTCTTCTTACTTCCGTGTTGATAGGCTAATTATGTAGGCCGTATTAAATTGATCTCTTTGTTTCTTCTTACTTCCGTGTTTATTAGGCCTAAGGTAGCCAGCCAAGCCACCAGCCTGCGTGTTGAGGTGATAAAAGACAGTAGCGACTTTCCCCTCCCCCTCCATGCCAGCTGATGGCGCCTATAGGGGCAAGGGAGGGCAGGGAGGGAGAATGTTGTGTGGAAGAGCCGCGTGGTGTTTGTAAACATGCCGAGGTCTGGCCTGCTCCCGCGCTCATTAGCTCTTCCACACTTATTTTCATGCCCATTTTTTTGTTGTACCGTTTTCTTTTCATCCACCCTGCTTCCCTGTAAACCTTTCTTCTTTAAATATAGAGAACATTCTATTGTCACCTTTAAACAGAAGAAAATAACTATATATCCTGTTTTTTTGTTTTTTTTTTTTACTTTTTTTTTTTTTTATCTGTTCTTCTTCCCCTCTTGTCTCTTCTTTCCTCTTGCCTCCTCTTGTTCTTCCCCTCTTGACTCCTCCTCTTCTTTTATTCGCTTCGTGGCTGGTGTTGGTGTAAGAAAGTCAAGACATGAGGATGTTGTTGTGTTCATTGGTTCGTGAAATTGATTAAACTTTCATAGTTATTTCTTTCGTGATAGACTTACTGCAGTGACTTTTAATTTAACCCACTAAGAAAAAAAAAACTAGGGCTGGTAACCTTTATCATTTTGTTTCTCTAATAACAGACCTATTATTTTTTTTTTATCGTCGTTGTTGTTGTTGTAAGAGAACATTCGTGAATTCAAGGACCCTATGATTGTGTATATGTGACCTTGGTGGCTTCTGATTCCTCCTGACTATGCCACAAAACAAGCTCCTTCCCTATACAGTAGGTGGTGTTTCGTGGCAATAATTTGTAGGACTCGCTAACCTCCAATTTTCTGACTATTACATCACAGGTCCCTTGAAGGAAGAAAGTGTAGGGTGTACAGTCGAAGTCATTTGTCTTCATCCATGCTTTTAAAATTGTACCAAACATTTCCTTTCTTCATTGTTTTGTGTCTTCATTATTCCTTCCCCTAATTTCCCTCTCTTTCTCCCTCCCTTCCCTCCATCCATGTATTCTTTCTTTCCTCCCCGTCGCCTTCCCTCACTCCGTTGCCCTCCCTTTCCCCTCACTCCGTTGCCCTCCCTTTCCCCTCCCTCCGTTGCCCTCCCTTTCCCCTCCCTCCGTCTCCCTCCCCTTCCCCTCCCTCCGTCTACAGTATGTATCCTTTCTTTATTTCTTTCTCCTTCCCTTCCGTCTCCCTCCCCCTCCTTCCCATCCTTCTTTCCCCCCTCCCCCTTCTTCCCTCCCTCCTTATATATCTACGTAACCCCAAGTCAGCGGGTCAGCGGATGAGGAGTGAGATAAGTGGAAGGAGTTCTGAATATAAGGCAAGATTAGGGTGATGAGGGGAGGGGGGAGGGGAGTAGGAGGGAAGGGGGGAGTAAGTGGTTCAGTGATGGGGAGATGAGTGGGTGTGTAGGGGTGTGAAAGATATGGGTTTTAGAAAAGAGGGACTGTGAGGAAGAGAAGTTATATATATATATATATATATATATAATAATCTTGTCAAGGATACACCATAGGCTTCTTCTCTTCCATTGTTTTTGTTTAACTTGATGACTTGTGTGTGTGTGTGTGTGTGAGTGTGTGAGTGACTATTGTGTGTGTGTGTGTGTGTGTGTGTGTGTGTGTGTGTGTGTGTGTGTCTGTCGTAGCTCCCTCATTTATTAATTTCTTGACATTTTCTGTAGTTGTGTAATGCAAGCAAAGACAAAATACGAGTACACTGATATTTTGTGTATGAGAGGAATGATGATGTTGGTGGAGAGAGAGAGAGAGAGAGAGAGAGAGAGAGAGAGAGAGAGAGAGAGAGAGACTTAACTAACTGCATGGACTGATGTTGGTGTAGTGGTTGGTAGTAGTGTTGTGTATCGATCGTCCCTCATCACTACCACCACCACCACCACTACTACCATCACCAGCACTACCACTATCGCTATCACCTTTAAAAGCACCATCGTCACCAACGCCCTCACTATCACAATCCCACTACAACCATCACCACCAACAAAACAACCACCCCCATCACCACCACAACCATCACCACCATCACCACTACCAACAAAGCAACTATCACCATCACCACATCCCAGCTTCCCCTTCCTTCTTTCCTTCCTTCCCCTACCCTTAATTCCTGCTTTCCTTCCTTCCACCCTTCCTTCCTTCCCTCCCATTCCTCCCTCCACCCTTCCTTCCTTCCCTACCTCACTCCCCAACCCTCACTCACTCTTCCTTCCCTCCCTCCACCCTTTCTTCCTTTCCTATCTCACTCCCCAACCCACACTCACTCTTCCTTCCCTTCCCTTCCTCACTCTTCCCTTCCTTCCCTACCTCACTCCCCAACCCACCATACACACTCTTGCCTTCCTCGCTGTTTCACCATACATTTTTAAAACATGATGCTGGAAGGGAGGACATATTTTTTATATACTGTATATACATTTTATATTCTCGTGACCCTTCCCCAGGCACGGTCCCCTCTTTCATTTTAAGGGGGTGTTGGGTGGGTTGTACAGTGTTTGGTAAATCTGGAGCAACTGATTCCTGCAAACTATTCCAAGCAACAGGGCACCATTATTTTTATTCGTCTGGTCCTGTTTCGTGGCATATTTTGGAGGAATCACGGCACTCCAATGTACTAAAAGTATACTATCATCCCCTTGATTAATGTAGTGTTGAAGGAAAGATAGATTATTATTTTTTTTTTACCTTGCCTGGGTTTTAGTATCTGTTTGTATGTCTTGTGTATATATCTTTCTATCTATGTGTCGCTATTTGTATTTATTATTTTATTATTATTATTTGTGGTGGTAGTAGTAGTGGTGGTGGTAGTAGTAGTAGTGGTGGTAGTAGTAATAGTAGTGATGGTAGTAGTAGTAGTATTGGTAGTGGTATTATAGTAGTAGTATTTGTATTACTAGTATTAGTAGTAAAATTCCCTTGAAACAGACACTGGGTATACTGTGTTCATTTGTGTATATATACTGTATACTGCCATCCCTCATATTGTGTAGACTGTATACCCAAGAGAACACCCTGTATCACCCTACATCCTTCATTCCTTCCTTCATCCTCACCCTCTCCCACCCATCGTCACCACTTCATCCTATATCCTTCCTTCATCCTGACCCTCTGCCACTCATCCTCACCCCTTCCTTCCCTTTCCCCTCCCATTTCCCAGCTCTCCCCCTCCCATCACCCAGCTCTCCCCTTCCTTCCCTCCCCTCCCCTCCCCTCCCCTTCCATTCCATCTACCTTCCCTCCCCTCCCCTCCTCTCCCCTCCCATCCCCTTCCTTCCTTCCTTCACTCTCCCACCCTCCCACCCCCCAGCTCTCAAATTGTGTGCAGTACAGTACTCTCTTTCTCCCTCCCTGCAACACACACACACACACACACACACACACACACAAGAGTTCATCTCGCTGCGGAAGTTGGCGCGTTATTTTTCCAACAAGGAGCAGAGGTCAAAGAAGTCACTGTTAATTTTGAGAAGTTTCTATCTCTATTGTATTGTCATTTTTTTTTATATATATATACCGGTATATATATTCTCTCTCTCTCTCTCTCTCTCTCTCTCTCTCTCTCTCTCTCTCTCTCTCTCTCTCTCTCTCTCTCTCTCTCTCTCTCTCTCTCTCTCTCTCTCTGTATCTTTTCTTTTTTATGGTATGTTTTTCCTTCGTCTTTAACTTATTGACATTATTATTTATAGTCTTTTCTACCTCGTGTCTCTAAACTATACAGTAGGCTACAAAACATAATATCGTCTACTCACACACATACTGAAGTGATCGGTTTACTCTATTGATATACTCAATATAAATTTAATGGCTCTCTTTCATCGTATCGTGTGTGTGTGTGTGTGTGTGTGTGTGAGAGAGAGAGAGAGAGAGAGAGAGAGAGAGAGAGAGAGAGAGAGAGAGAGAAAGAGAGAGAGAGAGAGACAGACAGACAATCAACATACCACCTTTTTTCCTCCTTCCTGAGAGAGAGAGAGAGAGAGAGAGAGAGAGAGCAGAGACTGTCAACACACCACCTTTCTTCCTTCCTTCAACAGTGTATATAAGTGAAGCCTCTCATCTGATGCAACATTACATACGTGTCTTACAACTTTTACCCTTTTAGCTAATGGTGGGGGGTGGGGTGGGGTGGGGGGTGGAGTTGTTGCATGTTGTGTGTTGCTATTTTGCTAATTACCCTCCCGTCCCTAATTGACTTGTGAGTTGTGTGTGACTTTCAGCGCATATTTCACCCGGTAATGGACCTTCCGTGTGTACAGTAGTCGTCTAAAGTTCTGTATACCTTCTTGCTTGCTGCATGGTGTGATGGTTATAACTTTGAGAACAGCGTGTTATAACTTTGAGAACAGCGTGTTATAACTTTGAGAACAGCGTGTTGTTGTTGTTGTTGTTGTCGTCGTCGTCGTGAATGAGACCAGATTGTGTTTTCTGTTTTAACTGTAAATAAAGGACAATATCAGTTAGTATATAGGAACAGTTTTGTCTCCTTCACGATAACAATTAATTAACGTTATTCTCAATGTTAACCACTTTATAATTATAGGCTATATCATACAGGAGACAGAACCCATATTTAATTAAGACCATGATAGTACAAGGAATAAGAAACAATCACGCCTCATTCACGACATCAACATTATTCTCATAGTTGGTTAACCACCATAGGCAACAAAACTTAATTAAGGAGGAAATTCGGTGTTGGTAAATTTGGAGCAACAGAATCCTCCAAACTATTTCAAGCAACAGAATCCTACAAACTATTTCAAGCAACAGAATCCTACAAACTATTTCAAGCAACGACAGACAGAACACCATTATTTTTGCCCCTATGGTCTTGTTTCCTAGCATACTTTTGGAGGAATCAAGGCACTCCAATGTAACAAAAGCGAATTACCACCTTCAGGGACTGTAAACTTCACCTTGTTCGGCCGTCCAGTTCTGCATGTTAATATCTCGAACGTAATGAACACAAATTAGGTACGTAGTGTCGAGGGTAAACACAACTATTACCCAAAATTACGCTTTGAATAGATTAGACCAGGGGAGTGAGTGAGTGTATTATAAGGAAAACAATCATTACCAAGAAATTAGAAAATGATTACGTGTTGTAGGGTCATTAATGATGTTATTAAAGTTCACTCGCCTCTATTGGTATATATAATGGTGGTGAACTTTGTGAATAATGTTGTTGTTGTTGTTGTGGTGAATGAGACGTGACTTGTTTCTTCTTATAGATTATTACATGGTTTACAGTCAGAGAGAAGAAATCATTAAACATCTCATTCACGACAAAGACGACGACAACAACATTATTCTCAAAGTTCACCATCATCTCAAAGAAGCGACACAACTTTAGATTACAACTGTAGCCCTAAATTCAAACACAAATAAATTATCCTTCATGTGTCCAGAATAGAGAGGAAAAGACTCAGTGTACATGATCATAACAACAAGTCGTCAGTGACCTCCAAGAAAATATATATACGTCTTTATAAAACAACTTTCTTTCTCGGCTGACGTTTGACCAAGACCCCGTTGAGGTGACGAGACCTTCAAGGAATATATACGAATTTAATTAAGGGAAGAGTATACTTTTGGTACATTGGAACGCCTTGATTCCTCCAAAGTATGCCAGGAAACAGGACCAGATTAATAAAAATAATGGTGTTCTGTTGCTTGGACCAGTTTGAAGGAATCATTTACTCCAGATTTACCAACACTGTACTTCCCCCTTAATTAAGGGAGTAGTAGTAAAGTGTTGGTACAGTAAAATTTAATCTGGAGCATCTGATTCCTCAAAACTTTTCCATGCAACAGGCCACGTATATTTTTTTGTTTATCGGGTTCTCTTTCCTGGTATATACACTCTTCAGAAATCGGTTGCCCAACAGTGTACCAAAAGTATACTATTCCATAAACCCATAAATTTTACCCCCTAGCCAGTTTCCTAATATTCGTTTCGTCTTTACCCTCGCCCATTAACTAATCGTTACTATAACATTTTTACCCCAATTTACTTTCAAGGAGTCGGTTTGACGTCACCAAGTTGAAGCTTACGATTCCTCCAAACTGTTCCTCAAAACAGATGATTTTGGGTGTACAGAAGGTCAGGAGGAGGACTGTGTTTTTGTGGACAATTTGGAGAACTCGGTAGCCTAACCTCCTAATCCTCCAACTATAACATCATACTCCCCCTGTCCCACACTATGTAATACTACCACTTTACAAACAAACTATGATAGATGTATATTATAAACTGTCACATCAACACACACACACACACTATGACAAGCCTGTAAACGAGACGTAACAGCATGGCGGCGTACATGCAGGAGGTAAATAAAGAAAACGCCGCACACATACTCACTCATTCGTCATTGTTATATATTATTTTACATACTTTATACCGTCTGGACATTTGACCAAGACCCAGTTTCTTTATTGTGGTGACAAGGACGACCCAGATTTGAATATGGTAACCTTGAGAGCAAGTGTCGGTGGTGTACTGCTGGGGAAGACGAGATGATGATGATGTTGTGGAGTGAGGAGGGTACAGTCTCGATCTAAACTTAATTCTTCTGTATATTGCCCTTTTAGCTGGTAGGATGCAAGGTGAACTCTTGAGAAAAATGTTTATTGATGTTGGGAAAGAGAAGTGATTTGCTTCTTCAGACCGTTTACTTAAGTTTTGTGCTACTTGTGGCTCTTAGTTTCGTGGTATACCGTTGAAACAGAAGAAACTCGTCTCTTTTTTTTTTTTTCACAGCAAAATTATTCTCAAGAGTTCACCATTGTCTTTATACCGCAACTGTACTGAGGAAGGAAGGAAGGAGTCAAGTTGGTAATATGTATCAGAGAAGCAGCTTGTAACTTCCTCATTCCTGTTCTGTCAAGCAAATTAGGTTTAACTGCAATCTCCAACTAATTTGTCTGGGAAATATATGACACACTTGTGTGGCGGCTAGAATCAGCTACCCGCCACAAGCATCAGCCCTCTCGCCTGATGGGTTCTAACAGTGTAGCAGGCAGGAATCCTTTTATTCATGTATTTCAGGTTCACTCTAAAATCTTATATACCATTTGTAGCCTGTATGAATAAACAGATTAAAAACCCACGATCTCTTAGTCTCCTTCCAAACCTCACCAGGAGACTAATGTAGCACCCCGCTACAGTGGTGACCCCGGAGTGACACGAACATCCAATCTACTCCACATGGCTGGCAAACCTCTTCTTAGCCATCACGTCTAGTGACCCGGGAGTGTAAACCCTAAACCTCTTCGTTAGCCGCTGCGTCTGGTGACCCCAGAGTGTAAACCCAGACCTCTTCTTAGCCGCTACATCAGGTGACCCCGGAGCCGAACAACACATCTCAACTACGATGCTGCCAAGTATTCAGCACACATCACAACTACGATGCTGCCAAGTAATCAGCACATCTGCACTACTCACCATACATCTTCACTACCCACCACAATCTGGTGAGGAAGATGTGTTGGTGCAAACTACCCAGCACACATCTTAACACATCTCAACTACCCACGGTACCCACCACACACTGGTGCGGGAGATGTGTTGATGTAGACAAGCCAGCACCAACTCCTCTCTGCATCGCTGTTCGCAGAGTTCACCTGACCTTCGGACACCTGCTGCCAAGCAATGCAACTCCATATGTCTGGCAAGCTTCACCTGCTTCTGTCACCAGCATATTACCCATTGCTTCCCCTGTCGACTACCAATCGAGGGAAGGTGTTTCCGTAGTCAGAAACTGGTGCATCTGGGAGCCCTTCGTCCATCATAATCTATGCACTACCAGCATATATTCCTGCATCGCTCTAGTGCGTACGCCGAGCGTAGCTAACGCCCGTACCACTACTGCCACACACGGCCCTACATCACGGCTCGACCTATCTACAAGACGACGACCCGCCGCCTGTAGGTCGCCCCCTCTAACACGGACCAAGAATTTCTCACTGAGGGGGGAGTATTGTGGCGGCTAGAATCAGCTACCCGCCACAAGCATCAGCCCTCTCGCCTGATGGGTTCTAACAGTGTAGCAGTTAGAACGAGGCGACCTCCAGAAAGGAAGAACTGAATACAGAGGACGGATGAAAACGTGACACACACACACACACACACACACACATATACACAGCTGTTGGTGCCTCTGCCACTCAGCCTAATAGTGTGAAAGTGGGAGTGTCACGCCATGAGTGAGGGGTTAGCTAGGCAACATTGCAGATTAGAGAGAGAGAGAGAGAAAGAGAGAGAGTGAGTTATTCTGGCTTTTCTTATTTCAGATCTTTTTATTTCGTTTATTTTAATCTCGGGTCGTTCTTTACATTTTGATCGGGGCTTAACATTGGACTAATCTGCCGATTTAGGATTTAGTTCTGAATGCATATACTTAAGGATTTCTGTTGTTATTAACACTGATATATGACCTTAGTTAGATAAGTAGCCTCTTTTTGTCATCTATATATCTGGCACTCCTCGTAACAACCTACCCTTTGCAAAACATTGTTATTACGATGATGATGATGATCTTAAATGTTATTATTATTATTATACTTGATATTATTATTATTATACTTGATATTATTATTATTATACTTGATATTATTATTATTATACTTGATATTATTATTATTATACTTGATATTATTATTATTATACTTGATATTATTATTATTATTGTACTTGATATTATTATTATTATTATTATACTTGATATTATTATTATTATTCCTTCAACAGAGCTTGGTACATGTCCTAAAGCACCGACGGACACTGACTGAGGCTGAGGTGAGGTACTACATGAGACAGCTGGCAGAGGGCGTGGCCTATGTACACCAACAACAGGTCATACACAGGGACCTCAAACTCGGTAACATGTTCCTTACTGAAGATATGCTCATGAAGATTGGTGACTTTGGATTAGCCACGCGCGTCGACGATAACAGGAATGTGTGAGTATATATTATTGATTTAATTGAGTATACTGTATATATATAACACTTTTTTTTTGGGGGGAGGGGGTAAATCTGGAGCAAATGATTCCTCCAAACTATTCCAGATAACAGGATACCATTATTTTTCTTCATTTTGGCGTGTTTCCTGGCATACTTTGGAGGAATTGAGAGTTCTCCAATCTATCAAAAGACTACTACCCCCTTAAATGAATTTGGTTTGTTAATCAGGAAGACGAGCTACAGTAGCCTATATAGGCAGAAAGACCTTGTATGTAGGCTACTCTGAGGGTCAATACATGTGTCCTGATCAGAGACAGAACATCATAAATCTCTACCAACCTCTCCTCCCATTTCTTCTCACGAAAGCTTCCGAATCATTTCACTTGGTAGCTATTCATATTGTGCCTCGGATCAGTACAGAATTAATGACCCCCAGAGCTATATATAAATTATTGTGATTGAGACTATTCTCATGGTTGCAAGAATTTTTGAGTGGAACTGAGATTGAACTGAGTGGTGAGAATGTCGTGTGCATGGAAGTGAGAGTGAAATGTGAATGTAAGTGTGATCCATTTCCCTCTATAATAAATATTCTGTCCCTTTCCGTTTATTTCGTATATATAATAATATCATTTTTCTATCGCTATTGAAATAAAGAAAATAATGGTAATGTTGATGTAAATATCGTAGTACTGTACAGTCAAAGTTGCCAGTATATTTTTTGGTATTATTTGTAAAAAGATACTGATACTGTAGCTGCAGCTAAACTAATATGTTTAATTGTTTATAACTTTATATATAGCCCCCGGTGAAGTCCATTAATCACAACACCTAACTTAGTTAGTTGATACTGCTGACTGCTGAGTTGCCACCACCACCATTTTAAAACGCACCAATTTAGTTATTGTTGTTGTTGGTTTTCAGCCACCATTCTCACCTACCCTGTACTTTGCTTGTATAACAATACAATGTAGATTCGTGTTTGTTGAAGAACTTTAAGGTAATCAATTAATTCACGCCCTAGTGGCAGCCCACCCTTACTAAATAAACCGTATTATACATTGTGGCCAGTCTGGCCAGGTGCAGGGAAATTTCTCTGTTTTAGGGTATTTTCAGTCCACATAGGGAAATTATATAAAGATTGTTCAAGAGTAAATGGGAATTTTTTTACCGGACGAAATATCAAGATGATAGTAAATAGTGTACTGCACAGTATGCGATATTGTCTTACGAGTATATAGAAAATTTTTGAGGTAAAAATGAAAATTCTGATGTTGAAGTTGGGGAAATTTCGTCAAGCAGAGTCTAAGCAGACCTGACAAGTGACTAGTTGACAACACTGAGCTACCGGCTGTGGGTAGCCAGCTATACAGTAACTTCATTCCATTATTCCATAAAAAGTTGGGAGTCGACGTTGATAGATGTTAGGGCCATATTCAAGAAACTCGTAAGTACGTTAGCTAAAGTTGTGGTCTCATTTCAGAACGATCTGTGGGACCCCTAACTACATTGCTCCCGAGGTGTTGAACAAGCTGGGTCACTCCTACCACGCTGACATCTGGGCCATGGGATGCATCATGTCAGTCACTACCAGTGTTTTTTTTTTTTTTTTTTTTTTAAGTAGTTTAGAGATGCATCATGTCAGTCACTACCATCGTGTTTATTTTAAGTAGTTTAGAGATGCATCATGTCATTTAATCACTTTAGTGTTGCAACATGTAGGTTCAGAGTTGCATTATGTCAGTTTATTATAGATGCATAGTGTCATTTAATCAGTTTAGAGTTAAATCATGTCTTTGATGTTGAATCATGTCAGTTTAAGAGATGCATCATGTAAAACTATAAAGTAACATGGCAAAGATAAAAACTTTTTAGGACCTGAACTGTATTCTGGGGAAAAAGTTTTGTTTTTATCTCCTGTTTATATTTAATATGTTATTGTCCTAGTGTAAATGTGCCTACAGTAGAAATTACTCCATCTATGTAACATTGGCACTTACTGTCATTGGGTATGGTTTAGTGGTACAGCAGTACTGGAGTTACTGTACTTCCATATGCCACACCACAAGTCATTTTGTGATCCCCATCAGAGAATTTCCTTTAACTTATTGCCATCTTATTATAGTGCACACACTAAGGTCAGGGTCATAATTAGCTATAAATAAGCTTGCTACTGTACACATTCTTACAAATAAATGGAGAGAAATAATTAACTGTGATGATTTTGTGTGTGACAGGTATGCCTTGTTAGTGGGTCAGCCTCCCTTTGAGACAGACACCCTGAAGGAGACGTACTCTCGCATCACCAGCAACAAGTATGTCATCCCACCTCTCCTCAGTGAACCAGCGCGCCATCTCATCCGCTGCTTCCTTCATCCAGACCCCAATGCTCGCCCACGTCTCGACCAACTTCTCAACCATGAATTCTTTACCACGGGTATGTTACTGGGACGATTGCATAATTTATTTGATTATGAAGCCTTGGTGATTGACCGCCTATAGAAATGACAAAGATGTAATTTATAGGCTTTTTAAACCTCATATCACATAATTATATTCAATTTAATGTACAAAATGTAAGTACATGTACCAGGTATCAAAAATTCATCTGTAAAAATTACCTACATCTGATTATATTTCTGTTATTGCATATTTTTTCAGCATTGTTGTAACCCCAATTCACCTTATCCAAGAAATTGACCAAACTCAATGTTGTGATGCAAGCCAACCACTTGAACTAATATTGATATTGTGCATCAAACCTCCCATTTTCCATTAAGTTATAAATCATTCAACAATTGAGTGAATTAATGTTTCCAAGGGTCAAGTTGTTTTGGATAAATGCCTTATGGTATAGTAATTACAGTACAGTGGGCTCCAATATTCATATACGAATACTGTATACTGTAGAGCCGACATACCAGTGATGATGTGACCTAAAGTATGAGAATTCTTGCATATGGCCCATATAGATACAAGATCATTGTTTACTATGAATTTTATTGTATATTGAAACATGAATGCCTTGGTGTTTTTAACAGGTGTGGTACCACGCACTTTGCCAGCCTCAGCCTGTACCCAGGTGCCCAAGTTTGGACTGGAAGTTATTGGCAAGTCAGTGTCAATGCCTGAACAGCAGATGCAGCACCAGCAGCTTCTTCCTCAGTCACAGTCACAGCAGCATCCTCTTAGTCAGGACATCAAAAAGATCACCACCTCTGTCTCCACTCTACGCATCCCTAACCAGAAGCCACAGTCTGATAAGGTACAATCAGAAAATATAGTTGTATCTGCTGCCACTAGTGGTTAGGTGATATTCTTGACTTTTGGTGGAGTATTTGTTTTGTGTTTTCAATGGTAAAAACACAGTTCATTGAAAAAATTAGCTGAAATTTCCATGCACATGACCATATGTTGAGTTTCCTAACAATTTCCTCTATATATATATATATGGAGTTTGGTAGTAATGCTTATCACCTTGACACAACCTGAAATCCAGTTACTTAACATAAAAGTGTAACATCTTTCCCAAATGCTAGTATTGTGTGTTAAGAAAATTGAGTAAAATATGTGTGTTCTTGCAGATCTCTATATTAGATGGAGGTCTAGCCAGCCCTCCAATCACCAGACCCACCTCGGCCATCATCTCCAAAGAGGAAAATAGGAAAAAGGACTCTGGTGGAACCTTATCATCATGTTTACGACAGAAGCTGTCATCGGTCATATGTACGACAGACAACAAAGCATCTGGAGGCAATGTGATCAGCAAGAAGCGGGATATCACCTCGGGAACTTTGTACAATCTTTTGGCAGCATGTCTTGATAACATGCCTGATGGTATGTATCTATGTCATCACCATCCAATTGGTATGATACTGATGTTCACTTTTCTATTTCTTCAATGATGGTACAGTACAGTCACCAGGCTGGATTCGGATTTTTTTTTTTTTTTTTTTTTTTTTTTAATTTTCTGACACTGGACATAGACTTCATCAAGCCTGTTACAATGGCCTAGGCAAGGTCAACTACTACTTGCACACATTTGTCACGACTTCCAACAAAGTGGCTATTCAGTTGTCTTTTCACTGATTGGCATGACTTATTCACCTGACATCACCTTCTGTTCCCCCAAACAGTATACAGATTCATTAGACATGGTATAATTCATTCCTTAACCTCAGTGTATAATAGTTTACTCTGAACCATCAAGAGTACTAATTCAGGTTATAATATATTGTACATTTCCAGACATGAGCAACAACCCAGCAGTCCAAAGCCACACACCACTCTTCATCTCTAAGTGGATTGACTACTCCAACAAGTATGGTTTTGGCTATCAACTGTCCGACAACTGTGTTGGTGTATTTTTCAATGATCTTACTAGGATCAGCATCAGCTCAGATAAAAAGTAAGTGTTTGTAGATTTCTATTGTGCTGTTTATAGTTGTTGTTCTCCCGGGGCAGAATGGACTGCTGCCCCACAGACCTCCGGTATGCTCTGGTCACAGTGAAAAAACAAATTTAAATAAAGGAAGGGGAGCCTCTGGTTGCAGTACACCTCAAGTGGATTTTTATTCCATGTGAGCAGATCTCGTCAAATCCACTAAAAAGTGTCCAGATCCTACAACAATCTTTATTCTAGCCCTGTGTGGGATGGCTAATATTCACAGGGAATAAAGTCAGCCGTCCTGGGCATCTATTTATAGTAATGGTATGTCTATGTTTAGACAATTGGCAATTATACAGGATATCAGAAGCTCAGAAATATGATAACTCCAATTTTCAAAATAAATTTCAAATATAATATCAGGAAATATATTTCCTCCAAATGAAAGGGCTTTTATTATTTCAGAGTATGTATGATACCAGAAACTGTTTGATTGTCTATTAACCAACCCTATGACACCCAACAGTAATGACTTTACTTTAGTAATTTTTAGAACTGCATACTGTATATATAGTACAAGTCATCTAATGAATTATTTGTATGGTGTAAATATAATGTAACCTACTTGCAACCTCCAACAGCCGGGTGGAGTTCACAGATTCAACTGGGAGACTAACGGTGCAGCAGGCTGGCACACTGCCGGCATGGTTGCAGGAGAGGTACCAGCTGCTGCGCTACTTTGCCACATACATGGAGGAGAACCTGACTGAGGCTGGGGATGCGAGGACCGTAAGGGCAGCAACTGCATCGGCTGCGAGGACAACTGTCATACCCCATGTGAGGCGTTGGGACCGCACTCCAAAGTCCATCATCATGCAACTCAGTAATGGCACCTTCCAGGTCAGCACAAATTGGTTTGCAATATTATATCTTTATTTCTATTGTTTACATATTTTTGGATTGTGCCACGGTAACCCAGACTCAGGCTCCTACACCCTTATTTGATAATATGAGACATTGATGGATAATGTTTCCTCACAGTTCTTTGTATTTATTAAACAAACATCATCATTTAAATGGTGTATTTGTTGTGGTTTAGTGACTGTTCCAATTCCATAAATGAGATGTGCAGGGCTGAGTTGTACTGTATCAAACCCTGTGTGGTGACTCGGAATCTTTACTTATAGGCTAATCATGCCATGAAACTAATTGGGTTGTCCACCCATTCTAAAATGACATTGATAAAAGGTTGTCCAATCTTGCTTCTGAAGTTCTGTACACCTTTAATATGGTAGGGTAAAATGAAACTTTATTGTTACCAAATACTTGTCTGTCTATAGCCTGATACCCTATCGCTCAAAGGAGTGTCCTCAGTCGAATAGTTTTCAAGTATTTCTATCTTGACTTGATAAAACCCCATTACTTGGTCTGCTTTCAATTATCTGGTGAGTAGTAGTGACACTTACGGATGCGTTTCTTGTATTTGTCATTGTGGTAGGCCTACACTAGTTTCACATCTTAGGGAACCAGTGGCTTTCAAGACACAGTCTACTTCTATCAGTTTTTCTGTTAAAGTTCTGCCAAAGGATTGTTCATAGAATGAGGTGACCCAGGAATGATGCATGAATGTACAGAATATCCATAATTCCTCCAAGCTACTGTATATACAAAAATAATTATTTTCAGATCAACTTCTTCAAAGACCACACCAAGATTGTGATCGCTGGTGAACGAACAGACGTGAGCATCATGTTCATTAGTGGGGAACGGCAGTCCTTCACCTATCGGCTTTCACAGCTGGCTGAGGTTGGGTGTGAAGCTATGGTGCGTGAGCGGCTGGTCTATGCCCTCTCCTGCCTCCGTCAGTATGCTGAACTAGACGGTGAAGATGTCTGAGAGGAGGCCATGGCTAGCTATAGGGGTATTGTGAGTGACCTCATGCTGGCAAGGCTTGATTGATTCTGCTGCTACCTGCTGGGTTGAACTGCTGGTGATGATAAAAGTACCAGACAGACCCGGCTCGTACTCACTAGATCTGGACCAAGCATCATTGTCTGCATTTTCCAAAGTTATAAGTATTTTGGAACACTTGCAGGTGACATTGCATAACTAAGAGGGTATTATAAGGTGTTGGGATTGAGTTAGTGATCAAGAATTTAATCTTTGTTTACTTAAAAGATACATTGCAAATATCTTGAAAAATATTTTCTTGATGGTTTGTGACTGCCATATGAGTGGCATTATACAGTATAGTGCATAATATTTGAAAAGTTACTAAAAATATATGAAGTTAAAGATAAGAATATGAAAAAATGCTGTCTGTGAATAATTCTGTTTACAGTAATTTAAATATGAAGTTTTCAAAAGGTAACTAGACTTGTTACTGTCAGTGATGTGCTGAAACTTCCAAGCTATGCAAATAACATATGTACAGTACAGTGTACATACATTGCAAATGGCACACCAAACATGAGTTACCATGGATTCATCTCGACTTTGTGAATTAATAATACTCCTAGGGCCTTATTACTAGTCCTTCGTGATCAAGTTTGCAAGCTTCCAAACACAACCAGTGATGGAGTTGAAGGGTTGGTTTTGGTGTTTCTAATAATTTCACAGGACCCAAGAAGAGACACTACACAAGGGATATTAACCCCCTTCAACCATGCAAACGTCATCTGATATTTTACTAGGAATATGGCCCCTACTCTTCTGTTTCCTGTCAAGTGTTAATTGAGACTTGGGAGCACATTAAGAGCTCTACCTCACAGCTTCATATTTACCAATGTGTCGAATCACTGCCCACGTTGATAGTCAAGGGCACTGAAAAGCCTTAAGAGGGAAAGCTAAGAGACTGCTGGCAAATTGGAGGCTGCTGCTGATGCCTCCAAAGTGTGCTAGGAAAAAGACTACTGTACCTATGTTTTGATGGTCTGGTTTCTGGCACAGTTTAAAGGAACAGATTGCCATACAGTTTGCCAACATAATCAGTTTCCCCTCACTTACATTTACCTCATTCACAGTGTCTTGATAGTGCACAAAAATAATTATAAGCTAAAAATATTACTAACTAACAAGACCCTGTTAATGATAGCAATCAGTTGAGTTGCTAACAGCCAGAAGGTCACAAGTATCCAGTGTTTTCCAGGCAGAAAGGAATGCTTGGTAAAATATCCATCAGCTTAAGTTTGTCTCCCATGTGTTTTGAGAATTTGAAGCACCTAAAATTTCAGGTAACTCTTTAACATCAGTACTCATCTCATTGATGTACAGGTTCCTAAGCACAGAACCTTATCGTTGAACTGTCGATTTCTTCTTCAACTTGTAAGACCAGGTAAAGCATTAATGAAGTATAAGTGGGATGTGTATTTTGACTCCCTTTTCTTTTTACTTACGGATTTATTGATCAAGCCTCGTATGTCTCTAACTTGCATTCAGTGTTCGCAGCTTGACAATTTTGATAACTGTACAATGGTAACATAAGACTTAATAGGGAGGTATTGTATCCACCGTTGTCTTAACATAATGCATATCTCGATCTGTGATATTTCCAAGCATACTGTGGAAAACTTTGTGTGCATGTCAACTTCTGGTTGTAAGTGGTTCATTTGTTGTGTGTTCATCCCTGTCACCTTCGCTGGTTACCAAAGAGTTGAGAAGGGGGCAAAGGTGATAAAGCTGTATTTTATCAGTTTGTAGTGCAGTAGTGGCAAGGGGTTCCATGTGCAATGGAGAAACTTTTCCCCCATCAAGTTCTACATAATAAGTGGCATGATCAAATGTGCCAAGACTAGTAGTTAACTTTTTCCTTTAGTTTCTTAGGATATGGTAGAAGAGGAATTTCTGCTATATATGCAAAGTTTAATCAAACTGATAATGATCTCTTATGGTTACACTGCTCAAAGTCTTACTGAATATGTCATAGTGACATATATAATATTGCAACCTAAAGATAAATAATGTGCAATTCAAAATGTTATTCTCTTATGTTTTCTGGCATCAAGTAATCATGTCTTGCTCAGAACATGAAGAGAATACTAAAGTAATAATAGTAAATAGTGCATTAGGATAATTAATTCCATAACCACCAAACACAAATGAATCTTACGGGGGCTAAAATTTTGTTGGCGAATTGAAGCTACAGTTTTGCCTCCTGCAGACTGTCCTACAAAACAGACTCCTTAGTTGTAGTTCCTGTTTTGTGGCACTTTCTAAGGAATCCTGAATAGCCTCTTGATTCACTGACAACATCACAGGCCTCCTCCTGGTTCTTTATATTGGAAGAGTAACTCCGTCCTTGTATGCTCCCTCCGCCCTGGTGAGCAGCTGTTGGGTGGATGAGTGATTTTTAAAGATACTATCCAGTGGTCAATTTGGAGGGCTACTGAATCCTCTAAATGCATGCCAGAAAACAGACTACCTCAATATACAATTAGGAGATCTGTTATTTAGCACATTTTGGAGCAAACAGAGCCTTCCAATTTGACCATGAAAGTATTCCCTTAAGCTGAGATGATTTGCTAGAGCCAGGGGTTTTGTTAATAACCGAGGATCAGAGCTGACCAAATTGATGGTGTCATAATTATGGTCTGAAGGGTCTATCACAGTAGCAAGTTTTCCTTCATCATCCATCCTTTTATCCTTCATCTGTTCTCATGTCAAGACTTTCTTTATTCATTTTTATGGTGTCCTCTAATTCTACAAGAGCAGTTTGACCAGGGGATGGAGGAAAACTTCTTATATGGTCTTTTACCTACTTCATTGTTTAATTCTTCAGTATTAGGATACTTTTTGTCTCTCCATCTGTCAGTCTATTTATCAGTCCATTCTTACATCCATCCACCTATCTATCTCTCAGCGAATATATATTTATGCTGCCAAATCTTAATATTCTTCAGCTGTAGTTAAAGCCCCTCATAGTAAAGGCATGAATTTAAGAAGGCAAGATATTATTATGTTTGTGAACTGGAGACTACCAAATACTTCAAACTGTACCAACCAAGATATGTATTGCTTCAGAATAGAATAGCCAAGGTCATTTGTTTTGTGGAATAGATCGGTGTAAGTCGCAGTCTCCAATTTGCTGAGAATATTAAGAGGCCTCTCTGAAGATGATTAGAGTTGTTGACCAAATAGGTGGTGATGGTTTTGTTATGCTATTGAGTGGGTTAGATACTGATGGTGATTATGGGGGCTACTGACTCATCCAAATTGTACTAGCATTCAGGCAAACAGTACCTCAGTATGGGTGATCTGTTTTGTAGTGCAGTTTGAAGGAATAGATGGCCTTCATTTCAGTGAGGACAACAACTTGCCCCCAAAAAAATATAATGATCAGAGGTGACTAAACTTTATTGGTCCTTTCCTCTTCCTCTGTCCAGTACAATACAATTACTTTAAAGGGTACTTTAATCTGTTGCCACCAGAGGTCATTTTACGAATAAAACCTCTTGATTATAGGCCTCCAAATTATGCCAGGAAACAGACAACCTCCATGTTACTAATAGGGTTTTTGTTATGTGGCATAGTTTGGAGGAATCCCTAGCTCTCCAGTTTACTGAGACTGGTTTTGCCACGAGCCTGGTTTTACCGTGAAAACAAACCTAAATGAGATGAAAACTTGACAAATCCCACAGCACACTAGACACACAGGTATACTCCCTTTGGTGAAAGAAGACAGAATCCTTGGTTGCAGCTGTACAGTACTCTGCTCAGTAAAAAAAAGGGGCTAATGTTAAAAAATAAAATGATAATATTTACAAAGAATAAATGGTAAAATCTCATTTATTACTGCTTGATGAGTGTTGATAAGTCAGCACATTAATATGGGGGCCTGTTTGTTTGAAAAGTAGGATTAAAAATGCCTTTTTTCCACAACCAAAGAGTGAATGATGATTGTTAATGTTCCCTTTTTGGCTCAGGTTAACTTTTTCATACCAAATATAACGTCATTTTTTAGATGTCACAACAGATTGGCACAGGAAGAAATGTTTGGGAGTATACATCAGGTTTTTAATGGAAAATCTCTTCACATGAAAGATAATATTTATTGTCACTCTTGCCATTTGTGGTTTTTCTGTTATCAATAGTGTAATTTTCCAATGTTTGGAAAACCTTAAGTGAAGGTTTTCATGCATAAAAACTGTTGTTTTCAGTTTTAAAGTTATATAAAGTGCTGTACTCTGCACATTGGGAATTTACAATATTGTCCACAGGTGAAGCCCTAAATAGGTAACTGTGCTAGGAGTTGTATTGAAATCCTTTCTCTGTATTCCCAGTATAATCATGAAGTACAAACCTCCTCCCAAAATTAACTCTTCAAGTGGAATAATATTGGTAGTAATTTGTGCTTGTACATCATACATATATACAACTTCTGTTATGATCTCATATTTACTGTATGTATCTGTATATATATAATTATTTAATGCCTTCTTGTATACCATTTTGTTATTACTTTGTATTCTGTACAGGTGTGTATTATGTAATTATTTTGAGGTATGTTAGAACTATAAGGACACACTTGGTACTGCTGGAGACCAAAAGGAGGAGATACCAATCACTCCTCTCAACTTGTTAATTACTTCCTGCCAACTACAGCCACTTCATTCTATTAAACACATTATGGAAGACTGCAATACACACAACCACACTGGCCAACAACAACATGCACTCCCTGAGGGCACTGTTCAGGCCATGGCCCTCCTCAGGAGCTTGGGGCTGTTCGGCCAGGCAGCTTGAGGAACTTCAACAACAACAAACAGCCAACTATTTATTAGTGACATTTTTATGTTTGTCTGGGAAATATAGGCTGACTAGTGATCCTGAAACTTATTGCAATTCCAATGTCATTACAATACAGTACTGTATATAATATTGTTGGACTAGTTGGAGTGTGGACAGGTAGACCATTTACTTGGCAAGGTGGCAGCGATAAAATCCTTCTAGATGCTGGCTTATAGTAGATCAGGAAGGATACATACAGAAGTGATGATTTTATAATGCAGTTTGTGGAACCAACGAGTTACTATTAATATTTCTTTTATCTTTGCTCAAGCTGACACTGGATAAATATTTCTTATAAGTTCTTGCCTACCATACTGATGCAGTACATGGCGTGCTGTTTGTTTTGAAATTGAATTAATTCAGTCTTGAGCATGAAATCCTGGTTGCCATCATTGTAAATAATTATAACACTTCATAGCATCATGATGCTATGGTTGCCCTAAAATTACCAAGCTGTATTTTGAATTCATTATTTATGTATTTGAGATTTGTTACTTCCTCTGAAGTTTGTTAAAAATATGGATGAAAGAGTAACTTGTGTGTCCTCACAGCCCAAACCTACCTCAAAAATATTGCTGTCCTGTATTTTATTGTTAAGTGTTTTTCTTTTCACTTCCTACATATTCTGTCTCGCCAAAGATCACAGGAAGGTGTTTTTCACTCGATCAGCATTTTGGGTGAGTGAACTTGTTGGTTTCCAGACAAAGTTGAAAATCAGAAATGGCTGTCTTGTACATCAGCAATATTTGTAACTTTATTTATTGATAATTGTAAGTTAAATTTTAACACTTAAAATCAGCAGATTACTTACATTAATAGGTGTGTTAAACTTTAACACAATTGTGATCAGATTTAGATTTGTGTTGGGAGTTACAAATGAAAAGTTTTTCTTAAGATTGATGAAAGTTTTGTGCAGTTAAGATCAGTAATTTTACATTACTAAGGGTTTTTAAAGGGGACTAAATTACTGATATCAATTCATAGGATACTGATTCTTCCAAGCTGTGTTTGAAAACATGCCCTCTGTACTGAGGTACAGTACAGTACTGTACTCTGTTTTGAAGATTAGATCACCAATTTTGTACATCTGAAGTTGTTAATTCTTAGTGTTCGGCAGACATGAGCGTTAACCTTGGCAAATTACTTCAAGTTTGTATTTAGGCAATAATTACAGTTAGCAATTTAGGTTGGTGACTGCCTTTCCAGTTGCGTTCTGTTTTGCCGAGATTCAGGGGTTACATGCAAGAACCATCAGAGGCTAGAGTGATAAAATGGGTGGTCAAGTGGTGGTCATCCTTTGCTTACCCTGTGATCTTCCTTGGATACTACCCACAGCTTGAAAGAGATTTATTGACAAGGAGGAAGACTCCTTGCAATATGTAGATTGGTAAGGGATTGACACCCGAGTATGTACCCCAAGCCACCTCAGAAAAACTAATTTTGTCAAGAAACGGCCTCCTTGTTTCAGAATGTTTTTGTTGTTGCAAAGTTTGGAAAAATCAGTTAATTTATCAACATTTAAAAAAAATAAAATTACAGGTAGAAGTACTCTACCCCCTTAAAAGTGTATGTAGATACAACACTAGCAATATGCGAGGTGCCAGTTAGCCATGGGAAGTGCCAACACATGTTCTTCAAGGGTGATTTTCAGTGCTAAAAGAATTTTTGTAGTATCACGAACCGATAAAAATATGGTGGCGAAATCCCTGCCATAATTGGTGCAATATTAGTAGAATTACAGAATTCAATTTTAAAATTTCAAGATTAGTTAACCTTGTTGCAATGCAATTTGGTAAAGTTAAGTGTTTGGTTGGAGATGCAATGATTAAGGAGTTTGTTATTAGAAAGTGTTGCAATCTTACATGCAAAACATGGAAGATTTACATAATGATAAAAAAAAACAATGTGGGCAAATTGTAACAATAATGAAAATATCTCTGCATTGATAATAAAAGGTTTGTAACTTTATTAGTGGACTTCATACACAATAAACTCAATATTAGAAAAATTACTTTAGCACTGAATTGCTATTCCCTCTAAGGGGTCGAGATAATGCAACAGAAAAAGTGCTGCTGGTTCCTCGAAAATGTGCCAAGAATCAATCTGCTCATTGGTTTTCTGGTTATGGCACAGGTTGGAGGAATCGGGTATGTCCAATTTACTGACAATGCCTTTCTCCCCCAAAGGCAGTGTCACATGAATTTATTCTGGGGCATCCTGTTGCATGTACTCTTTGGGCCTTTATAAATTTGGATCACTTATTTTGCTTTGGACAAAATTACTGATAGTTTTCAACTGGGTTAATTGTGTACAGTAGCCTCGGACCCACAGTGTACAGTGGCTGATTTTTTTATTTTATATGCTGCAGTATTAAATTGGTTTCCTCCCCAAGATAGGATAAAGATGTTCCAAATCTAGAAAGTGCTGAAAATCAGCGAAAACACAATGATGCTGTTTTTATAAAAAATATACACAACCCACAAATTTTTAGATGCCCATACCAATGTCAAGGTGGTGGATAATACAGGAAGTTCAAGTGACACTGCTTTTAGTTAAAATATTACAATTGTGTCTGTGATTTCCTTAATTGTTTTAGTTTTTCGTGTTTCATTTTTTTGTGATATCTTGTGATTTTTTTTGTTTTTGTTATGTATGCAAGAATGTACATAGAAATCAGCATTAATTAATCTAAGGCTGTGTATTATTATGTTGGTTTTGTTAAGGGGGTAAGATGTGGTTTTGGTGAATTGGTGAATGGTACAGTAAAAGGAATCAGTAGCCAATATAAATCATGACAACCCCTCCCCTTCAAAATTCTGACTCTTAGTAAACAAGGTTGTCTCTTGAATCCCTGTGAATAGCTGTATGGCCTCACCTTGGCCAACCCCTGTGTGGAAACTTGTCTTCCCAATTTGCCAACATCTTTTCTTACCCCCCTTGACGGTGTATCGCTCAGGTCTTTCACAAGTTGATAGAAGCAAAGTGGTCTTCCTCGGATTATTTCTTCATCATCTCGCTTATTGGGTGAAACTACCAACCAAATCCTCCAAATTGGTGCCTTTGACCTTTTGATGTGGAGTTGGGAGCACTATACTGTATTAGCAGCAGTAAGTCAAATTACTATAGTCTCTGTATATTTTTATGGGTGATTGCAAATGTCCATAACTGATACAGTATTATAATGGGATAATATTTTGTCTATGATTATGGTAGAGGTTGTGGTGATGAAAATGTACCCAAAGTTAAGGGTAGAATCTCTTGTTGGTGAATTGATGAGTAGCTGATTCCTCCAAACCTTGCCACTAAACAGATCCCTAGTTGTTAACAGTGAAGTGGTGCAATTTGGGAGCCCTCCAAATTACCAATAAGTTGGTCAGGTGTGAGAATAAAGCCTGCCTCGATAATTATTAGTGGTGGACATTTACAGTCATCCTGGGATAAAAAAAAATGTACAGTGCTCAAATTTTGTGTAGCACTGGCAAGTTGTCATTATTTTACATGAAGATTAATCAAACAATAGGTTAGGGAAACATCCATAATTTCCTCCCTAGATCTTGAAGTGTTTGAAGTGAAATAATAAAAAGTATATATTTACTCTGTAATTTAAAAAAAAAAAAAGGTATTTAACTCTTTAGTCAGAAATAGTAACAATAATACTATTACCATTCTCAGTACAGTAGTTATATGAAGTCATTCATATGGCAGCAGGACAGTGAAGGTTTTTTTTTAGTGTGGTGATGACAGATTTTTGGTCTGTGGTTGGCAATTTGGCAGTTTATATTCAGCTGATATGGTGAAAATTTTATTGTTGGAAGTGATGGTGATTGATTTTGTGTACAGTAAGCTTACGGTACATATGCTGAAAGTTGGCTTAATCAGCCGAAGAAAAACTGCAAAAATTGATATAATTGTTTGAGTTATTCATCACATCAGTTTGTATGACTTGAAGGGGGGTTGCTAGTAAATTGTAGGCTACTGATTCCTCTAAGATTTGGCAAGGAATATTGGTACAGTAACTTAATATAGAGGTGGTCTGTTCTGTGGTAATGTACAGTCGCAGCACATAGTCCTTGAACAGACTTCCCCTTACACCCTGGTCAAGGATTATGTGCCATGACTGTACTTGGAGGTTATTAACAATCATATAAAAGATCATTTATATTGAGGCAGTTTGTTTGTTACCACAGTTTTGAGGAATATGTAAATTCCAGTTTGTTGACATCTAACTCCCCAGTTAAAGAAACACAATATACGTACACACTGAACTTGTATACTGTACTGTACTGTATATCCATATTAATTGTTAAACGAGACAATAATGATAGTGGTGTTGTTATTTGTAGTGCTCCATTGTCAGTAGTTTGTGAAGATGTAAGCTACATACAGTGACCAAGCAACCATGCCATATTTGTGTTTGTTGAACATTTGCACTCCTAAAGAAGTACATAAACAGTGATTAACTGAATATAACACACTGTTGCTCTTAACTAATTATACTATCTGAAAAATTGTGTCAACAATAGACACATGAACATACTGTACCACATTTTGGCTTGTCTGTTTTGCAATCACAAATCTGGAAAGGACTGGTTAGAAAGTGATCAAGGAAATATTCTAAAATTTAATTGTTTTGAACAAGTTGGTACTGTACTAATATGTGATTATTTGATTCTCTCTGCAACTGACAAGATCAAAATAAGGATGTTTGTTCCTAATTATGCTTCCTTAGCAAAATGTGAAATTCAGGGGAAGAATATACAGTACTATAAATGTTTTTGAAGTGAAACAATAATCAAAACTATAGTCACTCAATGTATTTCTTTGACAACATGTGAAGTAAGAGCAAATCAAAAGTAGAAAGTTACTTAAAATATTTTGTTTGTCAAGGCTAAAAAATAAAGAGAATATTTCAAGATACAAATATGCAGATATGTTAATGAGAATCTGAAATGTCAAATTATTACTGTTCAAGATGCTCAAGAACTTTAAATGCAATAATTCGATACATTTTATAGTACTGTACTGTACTGTACTTGGTTTCCCCAGAGTGAGACCTACAGATGTTCTACTTAGTGTTGCATCAGTTTTATTTGCCATAGTCACCAGGTAGTGTCACTTTGCACTGTACATAATATGCTATGAATGATTTTAGGGCTTCCATAATACAATTGCAACTTCACAGTAACAACACTTGACAATGTTAATGAGCATTATTGTTGTTAAATGATGATGATGAAAAGATTCCCAGCATGGGACAAATCTTGTATGGATGTTTCATCTGAAGTTGACTGTACTGTATCGGTGAAATGTTAGTATAACATGGGTCTCACATTGGAGTTTCATTTTATTTGATGATGATGATAAGTTTATTAAATTAGGGAGCCTCATAGTCCTGTTGCCAGAGATTATAATTGTTACTATGTAGAAGTCAGTGAAATGTTTCTATGATAGGCTCCATTTGTAGCCATCTGCACAGTTGCAGTCCATATTTTCTTGTTCACTCTGAAGATATGAAGTTAAATGTAACCTATCTCCTTCTGGGCCTTATGAAAGAAATGTTACAGGCTTGGTGATGACGTTGAACTGGTGTGATGAATCAAGTTGGTTGGAAGCATATTGTTATTCGTCTAATCTTGTACGGTAATTAGAAGTACTGACTTTAAATGGAAATAATAATGATTAAATTTATGCACATATGGGTGACTAGTAGATATTTGACAGCTCCCTTTCTTTTAACAAGGAAGTTTTTCAATAAAGTTAAGCAGGATCTTCAAATGTACTGAAAGCAGCTAGGCCTCCTTACTTAACAAAACAATAACATCAAATGAGTATGGGAAAGCAACAGTCAGATATTAGTTAAGGAGAGAGTATACTATTGATGCATTAGAGCATTCCTCCAAAGTATGCCAGGAAACGGGAGCAGATTAACAAAGATAAATGTTGCTTGAAATAGTTTGGAGGAATAATTATCTCCAAAAATGCCACAATTATACCCTCCCCTTAAAATAGGTTTACATGGAAACCTGTGGATGTGGAAATAGTCATCACTTCCTCTGTTTCTTACATACTGCTCTTTATAGTATATGGTGGTGTTTATATACAGACAAAATACAAATCTTACAGTGCATGGTAGTATGCAAAAAGCACACAACACAGAATACTGTAGCTTGTTTTAACAGCAATTCATCCATTATATGTGAACCAGAAATTATAGATCAGGATTGTACTATGAAAGAGGGAAATATATGAGCAGTAGATTAAAAGGCTACTGCTTTTACTAAACTGTGGCAAGATGCACATTCTCTCTTTATAACCTCGGATATAATTTTTGTGACATTTCTGAGGAATCACTAGGCTTGCAAATGCTGACACAATCATATCCTTAACAGCTAGTAAGTGCATTGCTGAGGAACAATTTGATTTATCTGATTTGTCTTGTAACATTATTTGCATTTGGGCGCTGTGTTGTGGTGTCTTCCAGCAGGACAATAGCAGGGTCCAAGTTCTAAAACAGTCATCTGTCAGTGCCATATGCAAAGAATTGGATGATAATGACCAGTACTATGGATGGCTCCTTAGATTTTACACACAGCAATTGTACTGGTCCTTGTCACTGCTTAATTAAGTGATGAGTTTTTTTGTACAGTATATGGCCCTTGGCTTCATAGATTTGGTATTTTTTATCCTTAAACAACTATTGAATACTTAAGCAAAATTTTTAGACTAACTCCTGTCAACCTCCCAAGACTAAGAACTTGAACCTTGAATAACATAATTATAATAGCAGAATTACACACATCATTAGTTGCTGCTGCTACGTCTGTATAGCATTACAGTATTGTATGTCTACTAAAAGATAAAAACGAGGGATTATAATACCAGCACTTCTTTGTAATACAGTACAAGTACAGCTTTAAGATACAATGAAGGAAGGTATAATACACTTACAACTTAAAAGTGCTGAAAACTTTGGGTTTCCTTTCCTAACACACTAACACATAATAATTCTCATTTGATGGTTTCTTTGGTTAGAGGCTAAACTACTTCATTCACCTTTTAGCGATGTCTGAAGGTTAAAAATACTTAAAAATGTGGATGAAAGTCCAATGAATTTAAAGGCCACAGGAAATACTCAATACCCAAGGGCTAATAACGCCACCATTTACGTCAGGAGTTACTCCATTGATACTTAAAGGGTAATCTTATGTGGACGGATTGGATAGCTCCTGGGTACCACAAGTTATGGCATGAAATAGATCACTTGAGTGTGTGATTATTTTGTAGCATTGTTTGGAGGAAAGAGCAGCTCTAATTAGTGCACAAAAGATTAACTCTTCAATGAGGAAACAAGATGTTTACTAAACTCGTAAATTCCTCTCGCAACATACGTCAAACTACAGTATTTGGCATAGAAATAATATTGGAGAAGCCTGGGTGAACTTGGACTAAAGCTAATTGATCCCAAATTTGAGAGGACCACTCCATATGTGTCCAGTCAAGATTCCTTCCTGTATACAGAGAATTTACAAATGACTTAAGTATAAATAGATCATCTAATATTAGTGCTACTGTATCATTATCTTTCACTACAGTCTCTCATCACTCCATTTGTTGCAGTATCAGACCACTGGATATCGAGTTAACGGTTGTATGTATGTTTGCATGCATGTCTGTCTGTGTGGTGTGTGTATGTGTGTTGGTACAAGTCCAAGATATTGTAAATACAAACACCACTGATGAGCTGCCTGACAGAGAAGCTAAAATATTAAAAGCTACTGATCGAGTCACTGATAAGAGACTCCTGTAAAGATAATGCGACACTTAGGAGGTCATCACCATCCTCCAGTTCATTGAAAAGACAGTCTTGTAGCCTGCTTAAGGATTGGAAGTGTTATCAGTACTATGCAAAATAAAATTGACTTTTTTCTCGGCTTTCTGGATTCTCTGTGTGATGAAAGGTTTAAAAATGGATTACTGTAAGATGCAGTGCTTGCCATCAGTGGTGTTTGTTTATTGTTCAGCAAGTTGGTGGTTCTTGCCTTGGTCTGACATGTCCAGTTTATATATTGCATTATTAAGCTAAGTGGCTCACTCAAGACATGTATATAAACCATGATAAGACATTAGAATAACAACTGGTAGTCAACGTTCAATCTGCTGCAGTAATAATAATAATAATATTGTAATACTATAAATAATATGGTGTATAACCTGCCATCATTATTGACTCTCATGGTCTTTCATGTTTTGAAACTTGTTGTATATTTCTTGCTTTCGTTTGTAAATAATATCAAAGAAAATGTGTGTTTCAATAACCTGTTCTTAGTTAAATTTAGGAAAATGGTATCGATGAATTGGAGGCTACTAATTCCTCTAAAATGTGCCACAAAACAGTATCATACCTGTTTAATGGCAAAGTCATCTGGGAATTAAGTTTCTATTTACCCACAATATTCATATGAATCTCCATTTGATACCTTAAGCCTGCATGCATATGTATAGTCCTGGACAAAAGTTTCATTTCTTTTTTTTTCCTTTCAACATTTGACTACCTTGTATGTACAGTCACCAGCACTGCTGCGTGGTACAGGGGCTCACACATTTAAGAGATTCAAGTGATTCAATTCCTTAAGCAACAAAGTTCACTTCATGCTCCAGTGTATTGAGGATACTCCATCTCACATACAGATTGTTTTGAGCTAAATAATTGCAGTGGTGCTACACCTCTTAAAATATGTGAGCCCTTGTACCAAGCGGCAATGCTGGTGAGTGTACTGTCTTCGTACCAACTGTGCTACAGTATATGGTCCGGTAGGCATAATGGATTTTGCATAACTGAAATGAATTTATTTGAGGGGAAGAAAATAATACACACATTACTATGTGTAAAGGTAATAATGTACTGTACACCTTGAAACTTAACTGAGACTGTACAGTCACTGTCTAAAGTTCTGTTGTCTTTAGAGTGCTGTATTGTGACTGTTTCTTCTATTTGACTGTCAATCATGAAATTATCAGCCAGAAAAAACGATACAGTAGTCTCATTCCCAACATCAGTATTTTCAAAGTTCACTATCATACCAGAGATGACAATGATATTGTGGGATATTCGTGTTTTTTCTAACTGATGGGTAATGTTTAGAGCTGATAATGTTATCATACATGTGACTGGCTGAAGCATAACTCTTAAGTTCCTAACTTTTATGTGGTTACTTTTCACCAATCATGGATACCATTACCCTATACAGGTATAGTGCCGGACTAATGTTCTGTCCTGCAGTTAGGCACAGTCAGCCAGTTTCTGAACCATTTCAGGCTTGGATGATGAAGCACCAAATGAAAATTTGGGGAATTTGAAACTTAATCTGGTGCTTCGTTGTCCGAGCCTGAAGTGGTTCAGATAGCTGGCGCCCTGTGCCTTGCTGCAGGACAAAACATTAATCCGGCACTGTACAATACCAGCTGTTGACAGTTCCAAACACCTCAAGAAAAACAATAACTAAGAATTCAAGTTAATCCACAGAAAATGAAAAGAAAAAGCCAATATCCAACCTTTTGACAAATGTATCTGCTCTCTGGACAATTCTTCTTCTTCTGTTGGCGTTTCCCATTTTCATATGAGGTCGCATATCCTGTCTTCTCCACTGGTTACAGTCCACCACCTGCCTCTCCATGAGGTCCTCTCTTAGTCTGTCTATCCAGTGCAGTTTAGGTCTTCCTCTCCCGTGCCTGCCCTGTACCTCCATCTCTCTCCTTCCCACAGTCTTCATTTCTTCTCTTCACAAAAACCACCGAACCACCGCAATATCTCCTCCTGTGCTCGTATCTGGTCATTCCATATCCTGTCCGCCCTCGTCACTTCACACATCCACCTCAACATCCTCATTTCTGCAACATCCAGCTTCCTTTCTTGTGCTATTTTCAACGCCCATGTCTCTGCTCCATACAGCCTCCCAGGGCAGAATGGCCTCCTGCCCCACAGACCCCTGGTACACTCTGGTCTCAGTGAAAAACAAATATAAATAAAGGAGGGGCTGCCTTATATGCCTGGGTTACCAAAGCACATCCCAGGGAAATGGGACCAGAGCTTACTGGACCAGGGAATCTGGGGGCCTCTGACTGCCAGGGAGATTGGGGGGGGGGGGAGGTCTATATCACAGCCAGTACTGTGGGCCCAAGTCCAAGTTGCCACAAGAGCTTACAAGTGGGGCCGCACCTCCATAAGACCAGCCCTGAAGGGTCCATAAGGGGGAAGGAGCTTACACTGCTGCATGCAAAGGGATAATGCATCCGTGTGCTGGCGGTCCACACAGCAGTGAAAAAAAAAAAAAAATGAGCCTCCGGTTGCAGTACACCTCACACGGTTTTATAATTCATGTAGGCAGATCTCTTCAAATCCACTAGAAAGGGACCAGATCCTACAACAATCTTTAGTCTAGCCCTGTGGGGGATGGCCAATATTCACAGAGAATTGAGTCAGCTCCCCTGAGCAGTTGGTGTATAGTAATTAATAATATACATATAAAGTTTTTATTAATGTAGAAAATCATTATTTCCATTTTATTGTCAATAATTATCAGTTAATAATTGAATTTTCTTGTGATCATGATTATTAATATGATCTAAAAGTGTACCAAAGGCTTACGGTGATGGCAGAAAGATATAATTTTCAGAGATTTTGCTTTTTGACATTACATCAAAATCTCTCCATATTACAGCTGAGGAATTGAGTCAGCTCCTGATCAACAACTTCAACAGACTCTATAATCATAAAGTATATAAATGCACAGTATGTAACTTGTATGGCTCTCCCGTGCCTTTGTACAATACAGTAATACATGTGTTGAATCCTATTTACTATATCACAGATTTGCTTCCCTAGTGCATAATAAAGTATTGTTTACAATATGCATCTTGGCCATGTACAAAATACCATTATACAAAGTGATATTGCAAGCAATAACAATGTTAAACTTATTAAATGTTTACAAAGTTGATCAGTAATTTATTCTATCTGATCCTCTTCCTCATGTTGTAGATAAATCTTGAAGTATTTTGGTGGCCCTTCAATCCCGAGTACTGTACATAAATTACTTTTAACTCTTCGACAAAGCATCTTTTCCTTGTACTGTAAAGTACTTCCTTCACAGCTTGCTATCCCTCATCCCAGTTTCTTACTTTGTTGCACTCTCCTTACTATTTTCTTTCCATTCAATATTCATTAGTAAATAGCTTGCTTACATAGTGGTACAGTATATAGTACAGGGAAAATTGTTTGTTGGCACCCAATAATCAAGTTCCATTGTCATTATTTCAAACAATGTTATATTAATCATTTTGCTCTCAAACCCCAAATCATAATGTAATAAAGTAATTCATATGCACATTTAAAAGTTTGACCCCAGTTCAGGTTGGCAGTGTACAATATATAAATGAGACGATACTTACAATGGGATCTCTTATCTAACAAGTTCTAATCTAACGACACTATTTGATTCTACCCACAATCGTATCTAATGAGAAAATGTCTAATCTAACGAAAATATCCCAGGCAAGTGTTTCAAATCAACTGCCACCTTGGCTAAGTTCTTGATGTTAAGTGTCATTGACTCACTCCGCTCTCTCCCAGGTCGGGCGAGCTCAAGCAATAGAAGTACTGTACTGTAATGTCTAATAATGAAGAAATAATGTGTAATACAGGCACATCAGAGTCTTTGTGGGTGGGAAATGTGTTACCCTTGATAAATAAACTAAAACATGAACTCAGAGTATCTTATGGAAGGAAAGGGAAGGAAAGGAAAACATTTATCATGGGATATTTAAACAACTGCCGTGAACTTAGAGAAGTTGTGGCAAGTCTCTATGAAAATAAAGGACAAGAGACTGAGTGACAATAACAAAGAAAATTTACTTAGTGACTTGGACTTTTCTGAAAAAAAAAAAGGCAGAGAAGAGCAAGAGGATGGAGAGTGAAATTGGCAGTGGGGTTGGAGGCGGGGATGAGGGAGGAGTGGAGTAGCCTCCCTCTTGGATGTTTTTGTCTTATCCATGCACATCATACATCACTCACTGATGACTTATCCTCATTATTTCTTTTTTACAATGCATTTATATCACTATGTATACAGTAGCTTAAATTAATGCCAATAAGTAACCCAATGAGTGAAAATAAAGTTATAAAAGGAGTTCAGTACAATTATTTCACCTATTACATTTTTTCTCATATGTTTATATATTCGCATCTAAAGAATTCATATCTAACAGGGTTTTTTTGGTACCGAATAATCGTTAGATATGAGATCCCACTGTACAACTTAAAAATTAGAAAGCCACTGTTAAAAAATGATACCTCAAGTCATACCGGTATGCAATTAGAATCTTGGGCCAGGTTTGTATCTGTCATTGTGATCATTTAGCCAAGAACTTGTCTTTTATACGGTCTTAGTAGCATTCAAAATATATATATTTATTATTTTAATAAATATCCAAAGTAGGTACAGTACCATGAAAGGTTGGAGCTTTACATCCATCTTTTAGGAGTTGTGCATTAGTCCAATTAGAGATACGAGCCTCATATGATACTGTACTAGCTGTGGAAGTTTATCATTAGCTACAGAATACCTGACTATAGTGTTGTTTCTATGAAATGTCCACACTGGGGATCTATCCCCAGTGTGGACAATTCATAGAAATTTATTTCCACATGCAAATATGTGCTTTACTTAGTTGTACTACAGTGTTGTTGTTGTTGTCTCAGCCGCTGTGTACTGCCAAGAGGTGTTGAGGAACGAAGAGTGAAAGAGTCTTGAGCGGCACGGACAGCTCGCGGGCCACTTCATGCAGCAGTCCCAGCCCTGTTGTGGCCTCATGAGGGAAGTCCCCTGTTTTACTACCACTGTAGGATGGGTTCACATTAGTTACAGGTGCAGTACATACCCTGCAGCACAACACACACACACATTTACAACATGCCTACTTCTCACTTGACATAGCAACAACTTCATCAAACTCCTACCAATGGTCATAGATAGAAACCAGTACTGTATTTACTCCTGCAGGTCAGTGAGATTAAGAAAATGCAATCTGGGGCTACAATATATATACGGTATTACAGTAAGATAATGCAAGAATGGTTATGCATTAAGTCCAATTCAGTAATACCTACAGACTTATCTTTATTCTATCTATCTATCTCTTGTTAAACTCAATCCCCGAAGTGGTGGCCACAAATTAATCGCCTCCATGCACCTGTCCCCCTTCAACTGACGTCCCTCCTGCCACCCAACACCACTCTCACTCATATACTTCTCAACTCCATCCTTCCACTTCACTCTCTGTCTGCCTCTCCCTCTCCGTACCTTCACCTCACTCTCATACACTTTTTTAACCAACCTCTTGCTCCACATGACCAATCCACTTCAAGGTATTCCTTTTCACACTTTCCAGTGCATCCACACCACATTGCTCACGTACTTCTTCATTCGTCAGTCTATCTCTCCATGTTACTCTACACGCACTTCTCAGGTAACTCATTTCCTCCCCTCCAACTCTTGATTTATATCTCTCCGTCATCGTCCATGCTTCACTCCCATACGTCAGTGTCAGTATTACCACCCCATCATGTAACATCTTTTTCACTTCAATACTCATTGCCCTATTCCTTGTCACTGCTTTCAGCATTCCTACAACCCTCTTCCCCTGTTGTACCCTCTACAGCACCTCATCCTCAAAACTCCCATCTTTACTCATCCCACTGCCCAAATACTTAAATAAGGAACAATAATTCCTGATTTCCAGTCTTCAAGTACACTTCCCTTCTCCCATGCCAGTCCACACATTTTTCACACCCACTAAACCACTATCACATTGCCACACTTCACCATCTCACCACACACTCCATCTATTCCAGTATATGTACTGTAGATGCCAAAAATAGTAAAATAAAATAAACAGTCTTCAGTGTAGCGAAGGGCTGGAGGAAGGGTAGAATAAGTGCTCAATTTGGTACAATCTATCTGATAAAAAAGTTTGAGATCAATGGCATAAAACATGCACAAGAGCCTCCTTGGGATTAAGAACCTGGTCAGTCAGATTAGGTTACATCTCCTCCAACAGCAGAAAGGACAAAGAAAATATTTTCATCTGTGACTATGTAATTTTTTTTAGATATGCTAGTGAATAAATAAATAATGAAGCAACTCAATGTCAGCTTGTTCATAAAATACCTTGTTGCAGTGTGTGCAGTGTATGAGGTAATGTACTGGGCTAAGAGCTGGAGGAAGTGAAGGGTGTGATCCTGGTGGTACTGTCTCAGCACTGTCACCAGACCTACCACCAGTGGTTCACCATCCACACCTTCTGATCCTCGGATGCTCATCAGACCTCCTGGATGGTAGGTAGACAGTGAGTGAATTGGCCATATTCCTAACATCTGATCACAAAAATGAGAAACAAATCTTGGCCATTTGTTTAACATTATTGAGTGATCATTTTTGTTACCTTAAATCCAAAATCATGGATTAGGCTTATAAAATGGGTCTAGATTTGCTTCTTAGTGCATAATGATATCACAACATAAACAGGATAGCTGTGGCATAAACATTGATTGATATTAGGCGCCGTAACAGCGAGGTTATATTAGTGCCAGAAAAATGTGATAGAGAGGTGTGACAGCAAGCAGGAAGGAAATAAAATGAAAAGAGGGACTGAATGGGTGCCCAAACCCTTAAAGTATTGCCCACATCACTGCAGGCAATATCCCCCTACAGGGTTGGCACAAACAACAAAATATTTAATTAGTGCTAAATATAACACACAAATTTGGGAAAACACTGGGTTATCAACCAACAAACTGCTGGATGTATTAGAACAATCACTACTCACTGGCTCTACTGTATGCAGTCCTATTTGCAATTACATCTATTGACTGATACTGATGTTTTGACTATTTTTGGGATGCAACAACTTATAATTAGATAGTATATAGGCTAATATATGCAAGCCAGTTATACCTGGTCTATTATTTAACTGAAATGGCAGTGACTAAACCAAAACCACTAAGCAGTCACATGGTATTCAGGCCAGAAGTTCTCTCCGCTTAAATTATTTTTATCCTACCTGTCCATTTGCTCACTCTCACACTCCCTTACCAATTGACTTAGTATAGTGGATTTTGGAGATCTGTGCAATAACAGTGAGCAGGAGGATGAGACTGAGGGACTTGAGAGAGCTTGTGGTGATGTAGATGCGGTCCAAAGGCTGCGTCATACCACACCACTCCAACAGCACACTCAGCTCACTTGTTAAGGTTCCGTCCTCATCAGGGTATGGCCTTGTGGGGTCAGCATAGTGCTGCTTCACATCTGCCATCAGGGAACTGAGGAATATGGGTATCAGTAATAGTATTTTTTTACTATTACAATATCATCATTGAATAATTCTTTCTTCTTTACTCATTAACAAATTGCATACAGTATTTTAAATTATATAATTAGATCAATGCTAGACAACTCGGTATTCGAAAGTTAAGAAAAACAGACTATACTTTAGCTTATAAATACTGGTAAAAGTGAATGCTTTAGTTAATTACCGTATGTACTTTACCGAATGCTATGAGATTTGTGCCATATTTCACATTTGAAGGAAAATGAACCCTTGAAATAGCAAATACTTAAAAATACAGTTGCTGAATCAGCATTTGTCTGAGGTAATTGAGCAATATGTGTCTATGAAGATCATCCGTGTACGCAATAGTGATAAACCTTGGTTTACTGATGAGTGAAGTGCCACACTTGATCTTAAGCAGGGTGCCTATTGTAGGTGGACTCATGATTGTTGCAGAGCGAAGTGGAATGAGTTTACCGAGTGCCAAAGAATGGCTAATGGTATCTATGCAGAGGCAGAGCAATGGTTCAATATTGGAACCAGAGATATGTTGCTGAATGCTCGGAGCCCACATAAATGGTGGTCTACCTTGAAGAGTGCTGTATTTGGGTCTGACTCTTTTCTCCCCCCCTTGGTTGGTGACAGTGGTAGACTGGTGTATGAGCCCAGTGGTACTTGTCAGTACAGTACAGTTGATCATTCGTCTGTGTCTTTGTGGAATGGACTTGATGAATCTGTCTTTGATGGTGTAAGACTGGCTAGCTTCAAGAGTAGGGCTAATATGTTTTTATTGAGCTAACTGATCAACTTTCTTTCTCTACGCTGTCTTCTTTTCTTTACGTTGGATTCATGGGCTGGGGTCCTTGGATTGATAGAATCCTTGCATTCTCTCCCAGCTTTGTGTCTCTGGTCTATTTTAATAATAACAATAATACTAATACTAATATTAATACCAATAATAATAATAAAAATAATAATAATAAGAACAACAATAACAATAATAATAATAATACAGACTGTACAGTCTGTGGAAAATGACCTGTTGCCTCACTCAGTGCTTCTTGGTGGATAATATAAAGTATAATTTTTGAACAAATCTATTCACCATAAAATATCACAATATCGACATGGCAAATATACAATTCGGTCTCATATAGAACGAGCGACCAAAATAGTAGCTTAAAATAATTTTACAAAACGAATGCATCCATATAGAACGGGTGGTGAAAATAACTGAGGCAAATCCGAGGAGTTCTTATACAAAACGAGGGAAAATCATAATGAACGTGCCAGGAAATGATATCACTAGCGTCAGTGAAGTGTGGGTGAATGTGTTCCCACCACTTCTCCTGCGCTCCTTCCCCTTACCCTCAGTCTCCGTCTCCAATCACCCTAGCCTGCGTTGTGTGTGGACTCACTCGTTTTTAGTGATTACGAGTTAACCACCAGCTTCAACGTTCAGTCATACCAAGTTGTGCATTTACAAAACGGAAGGCCATATCCTTTGATATAAAGAAGGAAACACCAGCGTACGGTTAATAAAAGAAAACAAACAATGATCATGCCCTATCTCCCCCCTACCACCTCCACCACCACGGATGCCGCTGAGTCACCTGCAAAAACCTTAATACGAATTGTAATATGTATTTTACATACAACCCTGTAGGATAAGGCAAGAAAAACCTTAAAAAGTATTTTATGTTAATTTCAGGGACAATTTTGGTGATTGGTCGACCAATTGTAATTTTCCCCATAGGTTACGTGTATCACATAGAACGACGTCTTCTATCGACCTATTGGACGTTCTATATGAGATCGAGGTGTATATACTTCTGTGTTTTAACACTTTGTAAGCTCATATTTCAATACTATACTTCATGACTTGGCAGACGTGGCGACACGACTTTTGCTGCTGAGTGTACAGTGCAGTACTCACTTGTTCATAGTCTGGAGGGCAGCAGCAAGGTATTTGGCATCAAACCTACAAGAGGAGTTGAGTCTGTTGGCAGCATGAAGGCGTAGGATCTGCATCTGTCCCACCTTCATGATGCTCTCTACCACCTGCATAGTCAACTTGTTGGTGCGCTGGATCCACCCAGTGTACTGGCGCACTGGTTGACCTGGACACCACAAATGGTATGAACATAAGTCAACAGTTTAATCTTTTCTTCTCATTTTTAGGGATTTTGTTGTGTCTAGCAGTTATGAAATTTGATTCAAGGTGTACAGTCGCATCAGATAGTCCTTCAGCAGTCTGTGATAGAGAGGCGTGGCCAGGTGTCTCAAACTGTGAACACATGGATTCTTTGCTTCAGTCAACTGCCAACTGATAGTATGGATATACATTTTTTAAGAGTTTGGATGCTCCTGTGTTGGTCATGGTATTCCATCACTGCATGGTCAAGGACTATTTGCCACAATTGCACACCTACAGGTATACATTTAGGATAGTCTGCAGTACACCTGTATTAATAGCTTACCATACACCTCTTCAACAGCACAGACCAGAGTCGATCATTTGCACTTCTTATATCCCTGAGTCAATCACTTTAACAACTAGGCTATCCTCTCTATTGGTGTCACCATCCTTTTTTGTTTTCTGACTAAACATTTCAATTTAATTATGCAAAAAAAAAAGAGAAAAAAAAAAGTTATGATAGGTTAGCTATAGATTACAGTACAGTATCTTAAAAATCGGAGGTGCAATTACTGTTGGGCTAAATGACTTAAAGATATGCATTGTTACCTTGTCAATGGCAAGAACTTGTGATTCCTTTGGCTATATGTAAGAAAGTCATGGGGATGGCAATGATGTTAGATTAATACTTTACAGCAATATGATTCTGCAGACACAAAATGCAGCCATCATATCAATCTCTCTCCTTCTCTCTCTTTTCCCCACCCTGCCACACTATCTCTCTCCCTCTACTCCACCCCACTCACATCCCCCAGCCTCCTCACACTTAATCTGTTTCTCTTTCACACTTTCTCTTAATTTTCAAGTAGCTTATCATAATACGTACCAACAATCTCAGAGTTGGGGTTAAGCTGAGGTGATATTGTTCTCAGGGCCTCTTTCACAGCAGCATCCTTTTTGCAGGCCACCTCTATTTCATGCACCAGGGTCTGCAGGAATGATTATGTTTTAATTTGGGAACACAGCACTAAAAAGGAAAAAAAAATCCTCGTTTTACATTGCAATTATGGGTGCAGGATTCATTGTGTAAGGAGTAATTTTACAAGTGGTTCTGACACAATGGAAAATAGTGATACACTTTAGACATAAACATAAGTAGGCCTATAGTGGCTGGTTGGACTGGGGAGGGGGAGTCCCTTGGCTCTCAGATGCAGTGTTACAGGCCCTAAACTAGCTTTATAGAAACTACACAAACTTAAAATCTGCTCGGTCGACTTAAGTAGTCACCCACGGTCCCCTACACATGTTGGTGGTGTTGACTTATGTCATCACCAGCGGTGAAAGGGTTAAGGGAGAGAATATTCATGCATGACAACATGTTGTTTCATTGGTCCTGTATTATTACATATCTACATCTTAATTAGATCTGTAATTCATAATATGTTGGCATAGGGAAGTGGCATCCACATTGCCCACCGTTCTTGCAATGGTGAAGTCAGCCTCATACCCCTACGATGCAAGGGGGGGGGGGGAGAGTGAGAGTTGGGGACCCCTCTCTCTAACAATGACCCCACTAAAGATTCATATAGCCTGGGAGCTGGACCCCTTGCCTGTCAGAGCTCCTGTACTGATGCTAGAACCTCCCCACCCCTGGAAAAAAAGGAAAATGGGGTACTGATGATAATGTAATTCTTGATATATAGTTAGCTCAGACTGTTGACTAAATCTAGTAGCTATCCCGACTCATTTAGCCTCTATGTTGGCTTATATTAAATAATGAGTAAATATTGGCATCCAGCATTACATTTCGAATGATCTAGGAGACCTTCCCAAAACCAAGATCATTTAGGAGTCATTGTTTGGCAGATGGTAAAATTTCCATAACCTTGGCCCGACATAGTCTTAAATCTCCTCTCCCTTGGTCCTCATGTGTTCCTCTGTTGAGACTGCTCTGCTACAACCATTTTGTATGTTTATTAAGCAAATAGCATGGTGAAAATTTTCTAAAGGGGACTCCCCCTTTGGCTTCATTTCCTGTTTTATAAACTATGCTAAAAAAAGGAGGTGTCACCCGAGGTTGCCACCTGGAGCCGGGGTAAGGCTTACCTACTCTTCCTGAGGAGGGGTAGGTCACCAAGGTGATATTTTTTCCAAGAGCCATTGGTATTACCATAATATGAGTACAGTATAATGATCAAGTTCTGTATTGTCTTAGGGAAGTCTGTACTGCTGACATCTAAATGCTAACAACAATGTTAATGAACCTCTAAAAGGCAACTAACCTCCAGTGATATACAGTATGTATTATATAGACTAACCCCAGACTGTGTTACTGTATTGGTCACAGGAAAACCCCACTCATAACAAGGTTATGGACCCACCTACCTGCAGCTCTTGAACGATAAGGAAGGCCAATAGTTTGTCAACCCCTGTAAGCCCGGCCGTACTGATGCTGGACTCGACCTTGGCCATAACGGAGCTGGATAGGACCTCTATGTGGCCCTTACTGTCATACCAGGTTCCAAGTTGACTCACATATACTGTTACTCTGTGGGGGTTTGTTTTGTACTGTCACCAACAATATGAAAATTCTGAGAAAATGAATTAAATAAAAAAAACTCTAGCCCCTTCACACAAGTACAATACGGTGGTACTGTACCTCAGTTCTCGAATTTAATCCGTTCTAGAAGGCTGTCCAAAAACAGATTTGTTCAAATACCGTATCAATACTGTACCAAATACCAAAGAAATACTGTAAATTGGATTAATCCGTTATAAACCTCCAAAAATTACGGATAAGGAAGCATTTTAAGTAAAAATATTGCTTACTTATACTTATATGTGCATGTTCTCAATGCGTGATTCACCTATTGCGTGACGAACCCCAAATCAGCACCTTTTAATATCTTATGTGCGATGCTTCCAGAGTGCGCGTTTTTGTGGCCGTTCCAAGAAGTGCGTCTAAATCCGGTTTCCACGTGACACTAGCCGCTCCCCCAAACCCACAGTACAACCAGCTTCTCCACCCGGCCGGCTTAGTCTCACTCATTTATTCTCCCGCTCCCTTGTACCAAGTGTACCCCCCTATCAATTGTTGCTAACTTGTTGCCCCCAACCCTACACCCTACCAACCAACACCTGCCTTCACCATGCCTACGGTCAAGCGTACGAAGAATTTCCTGTCACATGCTCTGGAGCTTCAGGTGATTAACTAAAGACCTCAAATATTTATCGAGAGCTTACGCAAAACTGGGCCATTTTTTTTAGTAGGGAAGTATGGGGTGGTATAAGCTCTGCCCATCAGCCCACTCAGGCTAGAGTCAGTGTTACTTCAGTCAATCCCCCTAGTTTTAGCCCAGGCCTTTCCAGTGGTACCATTGCCATGGCTGTATATAGATCATGAAATTTTTTGTAGCCCATGTTCTATATTGGCCCATGGGCTTGATTCTAGCCCATAAGAAAAGATAGATCATCCCATTCCGTGAAAAAAGTCGATACAGTAAAAGTCCGTTAATCCTAACACAGATACTCCAAAAATCCCAATAGTCCGAATTTTTTAAAGTGGTAATAAAAATTTCAATTTTGGTGCCCGAGTGGCCTATGCGGGGATTTTCCGAGTGTATCGTCACATATGCCTACATGATTCGAGTACAGCTGGGCCACCCACACTCTCCCACCTATTAGGCGTACTTATGAGCAAATTAATATTAAGTGGAAGTGATTTTTCAAAGAAAATGACCAAAATTAATTAGTACAAACTAAGGAATGTTTGTGCACGAATGAAAATTTAATGAGTTTTAGTGATAACTGAAATTTCCACCCCACTATCACTCTCACGCTCGCTTGATACACTCGTGATAAGCTTAACCCCTTTATAGTGAACAACTTCTCAATACGGACCATTTTTCATACTTTTAACACATATTCCGGTACAGACATTTGATATGGTGAAAAACGCAAGTGATTGTATGAGAAAATTACAAAGAATAATTAATATAAACTGAGGAAATATATTTGTATGAGTAGAAACTCATGAATTATTGGTGTAAACAGAAATTGTCAACTCCTCACTCATGCTATTAGGCCAACCCTTTTAGAATGAACAACCTTTAAAAACATTCATTTTCCATACTTTGGGCTCAAGTTTAGAATTATTATTATTAGTCATTAGCTGTGTATGGGAACAAGAGATACGAGTGAAAGCACACATAGTTTTGAGAGTGGGTGTGCAGGCAGACAGTCGTATGCATCAAATTTAAGCCCTCGGATATCTCGGATCTTCTGATACGGTAACTCAACAAATAACGAGGATTAACTGTAATCCTATAATTTGTGTGTTTCTTTTTGCATATCTGTATTTGGAGGTCCAACCAATAGTCCAAAAAAAAAACAATAGTTCGAATGACCTTCAGTCCCTTGCAATTCGGATTACAGGACTTTTACTGTATTAAGAGAAACGAAAAAAGGTGGAAACAATTGGCAATACTTTAGGGTTGAACCAAACAACTGTAGCCACCATAATTATAGACTATGTCTTCAGTCGGATTATTTCGTGTGTTCTGGCCATGACAGCTTGGTTCGAGAACCGAGTTCATGTTTGACATTTGAAACATTTTTTCTCAAACAATATGTTCGAGAACTGAATTTTTCAAGAAGGAAATCATTTGAGAACTGAGGTACCACTGTATAGGATTCTTTTTGAGAATTTTCTGCTTCTGTATCATCAACTTGTGTAGGATATGGGTGCTTTGTATTAACATAATCATGAAATGTTGAAACAAATTACCCATGACTTAAAGGCCAAGCTGGCACTTATTCTTTTGTACTCTACCACCTTAGTCCTTCTCTGCACAAACTAGGCAAAGTGAAAAGCCTGAGAGAGCTAATAACACCATATTCTACTTATAAACCCTACTTTTACTCAGTACTCACTTGGGGTCAGTGATGCGGAGGATTTCTCTCACCAGCCTGCCAATAAAGTTGACCGAATTGGAGTCAGAGGGAGGAAACTTGGGGATGGGTATTGCTGTACTCTGGTAACTGCTCTCATGGTCAGATATCTTCTTCTTTACCAGTTGATTACACTCCTGTGGGGAAAGTAAGAGCATTGCAGCAGCTAGTAGGTGTTAACAATTGGTATATAATATGCAGACTATACACATCTTTAGTCACACCTACAACCAGTCATAACCATGACCACACATACAACCATACCATATCCACATTCACAACCAAGGCCACAACCACAACATGTTCACCTGTTCGACGTTGTAGTTGACGATGCGTGACATTTCCTCCTGCCAGATCTTGAGGCCATACATGCTGATGTAGTCCTGGATGTACTCAAACGAGGTACGAAAACCGGTCATCTGCTGCTCCACCAGCGTCAGTCGTCGGTACAGCTCACTCCCCTGCAACAAACCACCATACACAGTCAGAACAAATAAAATTTTGTGTTTCTGATAAGTAACAGTACAAAAGGCTTAGATATTTCACTAACATTAGCATTACATCAAGAGTCTACTGTCATAGTTTTAGCTCCAGGTCACTTTATCACCATGTAGTAGTATCGGTACCTATCAACAGTCCATGTCAAAAGTGCCATTGTTTTTCCAACCATCAGTGCAGCTTACTCCCTTGTATCAGCACCACCGAATTCGTATTCCTACAGCTGGGTGGATTTCTTTTAATGGATGGTTACCATTTGACTTCAAACTATTCAATCCATACAAACACTACATAATATTTGACAAAACCCTGTGGTAATATTTATCAAAGTGACTTAAGTAACCACACACTTACCCTGTTCTGATCATTCCATATGTTGTCCCAGTTGTACAATGAGGAAGAAAAAATTATCATATGAATAGTACACAATAACTATACTGTGGGGAGCTCAGAGCTCTGATACAACACTCTCCACATTATCATACCACAAAAGAGTACTGTACTATATTTGAATGTAGAAAGACAGGGATCAGAAGTAAGCACTTGGATGTGAGCAACCACAGCAACAAGAGATGCATACAGTATTACCAAGAATGTGGACAGAAACAAAATTAATTTAAGTATCATCTTGAATGTCAAGGATGGAGAAGAAGTTAAGCCTTACCTTGACTTTGGTATTGAAGGTAAGGCCAGTGTGGAGGATACGAGCAACAAGGGCAACCAATTCTCGCCTCACTCCATCCTCCAGCAGACGACGGGGGTCCACCTGTATCACTCCTACCAGTGTTGTCTCCATCATGGCCACACCCTCACCCAGGACTGCCACACCCTGGCTGAGCTCTGCCATCTGGCAAGTAGGCACAGGAATCTTTCATTAGACACGGGTCAATGTATAACGAGCAAGGATCGAATGCTGGGCCACAGAATTGCAGCCACAGCCTCTACCACTGTGCTAGCCAGTCCTTCACCCATACCCTCCTTATCTTTGTGATCCCTTTTGTTTAATGATGGTATAGCATGCAATAGTACACACTGCAAGGAGATGCAGATCTCAGTCAGACACGATCTCTGTCCTCTTGGGTTGATAGTCAGACCCCTACTGTCATTTTTTGAACAGGCCGCCTGAATGTGTGTGTGCACATCAGGCTGCCTAAGCCCTGCTCACTTTCCGGCCTGGCCTTGAGGCAGACTGAGCGTGTGTGGCCAAGTACACTGGTCTTTGAGCCTGTTACAATGGTGAACATATGGCACCTCACACCTGGTATCTCTCTGGAAGCTGGGCCAAGTCTCTCATCTTGTCCTTGTCAAGGCGGGTTGGCACCGGCTTGATCTTCTCAGTTTGAAGGTTGATAATCTTAGCCAGCAGCCCAAACATGGTCTCAGGTATAATCTGCAGTACCTGAGGAATACAACACTGGTCAATACAGCACAGGAACATATATAATTTGGCTACAGCCACGTACAGTACACTGCATTTCTGATATATGTATATATCATTGATTCTCATCACTCTCCGACACTAATTCTATGTTTTTTATATTCCTGTACTGTATAACAAACTAGAATTGATCCTCTCACTACAACTGTTTCTTTTCCTATGACAAAGTTAGCAAGGCTGACCATTTCTGAAACATATATACAGTAACAAGAACAGCTTACCTTTCTAACATAGGACACTAGTTCCCCAGAATAGTAAGCAGAGACAGACATGAGGTCTGGACTGCGAGCCTGGTTGATGCGCATGAGCGGCAGGTCCAGGCCAGATGAAAGCTTGAGGAATGTGGCCCTCAGCCGAGCAACGTGTGAAGGGTCCTTTTTTATGGCAGACTGTCAAGAAAAAGTTAGTCTTGTCAGGATCATTGTACTGTAGTTTAATTACAGTTTCTCACATTTGTTTAAAAGAGACTATGTGGAGTACAATATGTAGTTACGATTTGTTTCTATTTTTGTTGTTTATGTAGTTAAGATCTACTTAGAATTTTCTTTATGCCTTTTACTTGGTGAGAATATACAACAGTATATACAGTAGCTCATTCAACCTATTTCTTGCCCTATGTTATAAGTGATGTAAACCAAAACAAAAGCACATTAATTATTTATATTACTGTAATATGCAATTACAGTACTGTATTCACAAAGATAACACTGGAATCTACTCATGTCACACATTAAAAGGTCTGACATCAGCTGGAAATCACACAGTGCATTTCTATCTATCTATCTATAGCTCTGATGTCTCGTTCTCTTCGGGAACTCCTCCCAAATGGGTAGCCACAGCAGAAGAATCTCCAATTTTCTATGTTCCAGCACTCCCTCCTTACATAGTCAAGCCCTCCTCTGCCCCTCATGTACTGTACTCTTCCACTCTCTTCTCCCATCTAACTGGAGGTCTGCCTTTCACACCAGATCCCACAACTTCACATCCATACACCTTTGCAAACTCCACATCTTGCATTCTCTCCACATGTCCAACAAACAACTTTAATGTTTTACGCTTTACTCTCTCAACCACTCCACACTTAATACCAATTGCCTTTTCACTCATACTACATCTTTCATACATACTCTCATTACTTTCCCCATCCCACCTGATAAGGCCACATGCTCCTTTCAGGTAACTCATTTCCACCACACCAATTCTAGACTGGTGAGCCCTACTCAATGTCCAAGTCTCCGACGCATATGTCAGTGTTGGCAGGATTATACTATTTCTCAGTCCCCTTTTCAATTCCATCTGTTGGGAGAGGTGGTGGCAGAGTTGATACAGCAATGGAATGCGAATGTCATGGACCCAGGTTCGAGTCCACGAGAAACGTCTAGGGTTTTTCCGAAGTGATCAGCTGATAGCTCTTGTTGTCCATCGAGTATCCTGGCTACACCGACACTTCAAGAAAATACCCCCTACATTGTCAACTCATAACATAGAAGATGCCTGACCATATTCCAAGATGTTGTGAATGATGATGTGTATAAATAAGGTGTCGTCATCTAGTGGGGCAGAAGAGAAGCTACCAACACCATGATGCTCTGTTGTCTCATCTCGTATTCACATTTCTAACCTTCATGATTCTCCCCAGTGATCCTATGACCTGTCTACTTCTCACTGTTCTCTCCCAAATTTCTCCTTGCATACTGCTATATTTACACAAAACTATTCCCGGGTACTTCAAACTCTATCACCTCCTCTATCCTCTCACCCCCTAGTTATATCACATTTAGTCCCAGTTGTCACGCCCACTCTATAAGGTATAGCAAAGTCAATCACTTCAGTTTCTGCCCTCTCAATTACCACCGCCTTACTTTTATCAACAATCACCTTCAGTTTCCTTCGTTTACACATGGAGTGAAACTCATCCCCCACGCTCTGCTACTCCCTTTCACTCTCAGCCATCACTACAGTATCATCCACAAATAAGTTTGCCTCCATTCAACCTCAGCTTCACATTCAGGCCATCCACTTTGGCCTTTATCTCCCTCATCCAACCATCCATATAGACAATGAACAACCACAGTGACATGACACATCCCTGATCACCCTCAGCCAAGTTAAAAAAAAATTCCTAATAGCAAGAGAACCTGCATGATGCCCGTGTACTCGTCGACCAGGACCCAGGCGTACGAGAGGTCAGAGATGAGGGAAAGTGTAACCAGGCTGTCCTCGTTGATGCCTGCCACCCTCACCAGTGACTGCAAGGCCACCACCACCTCCCCAATGGCCTGGATCACCCCGGCACTCCCCTCAAGACCGTGAAATTCTGAAATATGTACAAACCCCAGTTTAGTCACATACATGTGGGCTGGTCTATCTTTTTACTTTGGTTCCTCATTTATATAACATTTCTAATACAGGTAGTCTATATAACTGTCTTCTTGGACACACTGAAGTCAAGGATTTTCAAATCTTTAATGGTTATTGATCCATGTTTTCCAAAAGCCCGACTCTTTGAATGTAAATATTATTACAAACACCTACATTACATACCATAACATTTTGATACAGTATAAGTGAATATGAACCACCATAGGAATGAGGTCCAAAACACAAAACAGTCCAATATAAATTATATGGCTGACACCTGAGTCACCCATATGTTAACACAGAATTCGTCAGGACAATATTCCAAGCATTTTTATTTGTTCACCTTCATAACTGAATGGTATAATCATAATAATAGTATTGGCCTCACCTTTAACTTCTTTGAGAGCTTGTATGAGCTGGATAATTTTTCGTCCAGCGGAGGCTGGGTCATCTAAGTTCAAACTCAAGATCTCCTCCCCTATGTCCTTGAACCACTTGTTGAGACGGTCATTCTTGGCCACCCGAGCCAGGGGTCGACTGCCGGCAAACACCTCTGCCAGTTCCAGGGCTTGTTGGTTAGCTTCCTGACGGTATTTATCCCACCGCGCCTCCTGATGCAGAAATGGATATGAAAATAAAACTTTTGAGCTAGAGAACTACTGACATTACAGCCATATGGAGGTAAGTGCCAGCACTTACAAGAAAGTTGGCACAGCAACCTCAGTCTCGCCACTATTCAAAGGTGGGACAATGTAGCAGCCTATGCTTCTCCTTGATGGGGATTACATGGGAATGGAAAACAATCTTTACCAAGGGCCATATGCAAGCATAGTCATAAGCAAAGCAATTCTGTTCAGTTTTGACAAAATAAATGATCATGCCACTTGTAGCACCAAATACCCAACTACATCAGATGAAACATTCATATACAAGGAGTACAGCTGACTTCAAATTGAACTCTAGATACATAGAATATTATAGACATTGCTGGCAAATTGCATATAGCCTAAGTTATTTTACCTTATCTTCAACAAGCTTCTTGAAGGTTTGATTGAGGTCCAACTCCAGTGTGGCAGTGTTGATCATCAACTTAAAAACAGTCATAGGTGAGTACTGCATGTCATTCACCACCTGAAACATAAAACACATATGGCAGACTGTTTCACAGACAACTCACACCATCCAAGAAAGAAATAGAACAGTATAGCCCCATGCATACAGTTTTTACAAATGGTTTGTGAGAAGTCAAATCAAAGTAAGTCTCAGTGCAGAAAGTGCCTGATGACTGATATTACAAAGAATAGAATAGTGTTATATGACTATGAAGAATGTCATTCGTGCAAAAGTCATAAATCAAAAGGACATGGATGGATATCAAGAAAACTATGATATCTAACAAAAATATTTAAATTTTCAACAAAGATTGTGACCAATCACAACTACTGTGAAAATGTAAAACATAAGAATCATGGCATAATTCCACCACTGAGCTATATAGTTTGCCCTTTCTACCCTCAGTATGTATAAAAAATCCAAACCACACCTGATCTCTGACAGCTTTACAGCGCTTGTTGCCTTCCGCCCCAGTCTTGGCCAGTGAGGCTGTGTGAAGGACGGCCCAGCGTAAGGTCACATTACACTCCCTCAGCAGGTTGAGGATTCTGGGGCTGTGGTCTAATACTCGGCCTTCACTAATAGTGCCTTCGGCCAGGAGCTGGTCAGACTGCTTCAACAATTTGGCCATCTTCGCGCTGAACTTGGTTGCCTGCTCTCGGATGTTGTCTATCTGCATAGAAAATGGAGTGACCAATTGCAAATGCCAGTGCATCAGACAGGGAGACAGAGAAGGAATAGCAAATAGCAAAGCTTGATTAGATGAATTAATTTACTGATTAGAATTCAAGAATACACTTAGAGCACCTGTCAGTTCATCATTCCAACTATATGTCTGTTTTGGGTAAGTGAATATTTCTACCATTTGTTTGAAAAAGTTTTCATATTTAACAACAAATTTGTCAGCCGGGCTTACCACAACTGTATTGTTAAGTGCCTGCTTGGCTGCCTTGTAGGGTTCCCAGGCATCTATGAGGTTGAGGGTGATGCCCATGTAGTAGCTCACCACCCAGTTGTCTGGGAAAAACTTATCAACAATCTCTCTCATGCGGGCTGTTTGTGAGTGGAGTGTTGCCGGGGTGAAGTACAGACACACCACCAACATGGCCGCCTGGTTGGCCAGTGCAGCTGACCGATGTTCTGGGGAAGGATACGCCTCAACCTGCGTCCAACAAAACACGTAAGTTAATTATAAAGCAATTGCTGATATAGCCTGCAATATCTTATTATCACAAAGTGATTCTTCATATTTATATTAGTAAAACTTACTTGGTGGTAAATATCATCAGATCTTAAGTGGCCCAACACAAGGCTAATGTAGTTGGCAGGCAGAGCAACTCTCCTGAAATATATATTTACATCATTACCTGTTATGATATCAGGATACTGTCCCATATCCTAATATGATCTGAGCAATGTACATCCATTCATCTGTCCAGTTTCTCTGGGCTGAAAATGGTCACACACAGAATGCTGGTACAGTACCATTTTTTTGGAATATCATGTTTTCCGATACTGAATCTGAATTTCACCTTCAATTAACCTGCGAAGCCAGATTTACTGCTGGGCAATCACCTGCTCGAATGCCCTGCTTAGTTTCACCTGGTTTAAATTCCCTGCACTGCAGGGAAAAATAATTTTTCTATAACTTTTTAATATAATTAAAACCCAACATGACTAACTAAGCTGACTCACCCTTTGATGACATAAAATTATTTAAGAAAACCCAATGTAAATCCTACCTCAAGTAATCCTCTGGGTAGTTAAGTGGCCTCTTGGTGCCAGGGGCTGTCGAGTACCCCGTGGATCTGAGCAACTTGCAAACGTCGTCAATGTTGGTGTCGGTGGAGGCGCGGTGTCCAGCATGGCGGTGGTGAGCCACAATCACTCTCTCCCTCACCAAACCAGGAAACAGCAAGTCAACCACCAACAGCATTACTCCATAAAGGTACAGCCCCTCGCACTGAATCCAACAACATCATTTTAGTTATATATCACATTGCATTGTATACAGATACAGTATTAAGAACCATAATACCATTCAAACATAAAATAGTAACTAGTTCTGATTGTGCCAGTTCCACAAATTGTTACAGTATTTCATTCTAATGAATACCTGTGACTTATGAGAATTGAGCTATGTACTGATCTTTGAGTAGGTACTGTTTATTCTTCAACCACTTGTTATCTTACAATTGGCTACCCAAATAGCATTAGACCTATACTTTACCATGAGCTGTTTGCCATCAGCATTTGTAAACATATTCTCCAGGGTACGTTGGATGAAAGTTCCCTCATTCAGATCCTGGAGGAAACTGTTGAGGTCAGTGACGTAGCGGTGGATACTCTCGAAGGCTGAGTAAAGTCGTGCCACAATGCTGCTGTGACTCTCCCTGATCTCATCGTCAATATCAAGCAACACCTGTGAAATTCGTTTCCTTAAAACTATGGCTGATAACATTTTTCTGACTATCCACAATATTACTATCTAATATTATATTCCAAACAACTGTTGTGTATAAATCTGTTTTAAAGTTCTGTCATGTCTTCTGTTTGATGATGATCACTGATTTTCTAAGTCACACAAAAACTGTACTTACCTTGCCCTGATATGTTACACTATAAAACCCTAAGATCCATGGTCTCATGAAGGCATTATTTTTATACTTGTAACACTATGAAAGCTCCTTTCCCCATATGATAGGTGACAATACTTCTGACCGTGACTGAGCATGGTGTGAATGCTTACTGGTGAGTCCTCTATCTTCTTGTTGAAACCATCAGGAGCTTTGAAGTAGGTGAAATCCAATACCACATCTCCATATTTCTGTTGTTCGGCCTTTGTCTCCAGTCTAATGGCAACAGATTTTGAGAAGACACTATTAACCCTTGAATGAAAGGGTATTACTAGGATATTTTAAATATTTTGGTAGTAATCCCAATAGGTACAATATAAAATTTGGTTTAGGAGTTATAGTATACCAAACAATTTGAAATAAAACTTAGTATCTAAACCAGTGGTTCCCAAACTGGGGGCCATGGCCCCCTGGGGGGCCATATAGAAGAATTTAGGGGGCCATAGTCTGAGGCTATGCATAAATAAAACCAAAGGAATTTAGCAGGTAGGTAGCCAGTGGAGGGAACTTACAGGTTTGTGCAATGCCTTGCTGCCAGACACATGAGTAATACATCCTTTTTAATATGATTCTGTGTTCTTGACATAAAACAAGACATGGGGATGTATTAAGGAAGCAAGATAATTTTAACTCAACATAATTCTAATCTAAGGCTTCCTAAGCTGTGTATTCTGTATGATAACCTGGTCTTGAATCTTACGTATCAGCAAGGATGTTCATATTTTTCAGTTAACGGGTTATGGTTGGGGGGGGGGGGCCATGGACAAGGATCATGTATGAAAAGTGGGTAACGACCAGAAAAAGTTTGGGAACCACTGATCTAAACCATCCACAATAACAATTCTGTCATTTCTTAGGTATCTGAGTAAAATACTGTACAGTACTAAGTAGATACAAACAATATACTGTATACAGATTAAGTACCGTACTGAACTGCATAATTACTGTCCTCTCAAGAAATATGTACAGGTACAGCACAGTACCCTTTTACCCAAATACTGTATAAAACTATGTACAGTATAAAGATGAATATAAATTATTTTAATCATTAAAAGCATATCTAATGAAACCACTACTTAATAATATTATCTGGTCTCTCTAACCTGAATACAGGCGGGACAAAATCGGAGAGTCTCATGAGCTCAGCAATGATAGAGTTGCCCCGTGCCACCAGACGGAGGATGGTCTGGCCGCACACATTGTTCTCAGCCAGTAGATCCATTTAGTCTAAGACTTTGCCACCATACCCACCTCACTGACATGGAAGGAAGGAAGTGTTATCCGCAAACCCAAGCCAGGTTTTGGCAAAATTTGACATCGGTAATAAATATGCTAAATTTAAAATAACGCCTTTTCACTCTTTGAATAACAATTACTATTTTAATACAGTATTCTAGAATTAGCCAGACCAGACCTGGCCTAATCTTACCTAATCAAATCAGGACAGGGGTAATATACCAGAACCAAACTGGGGTAATCTACTAGGACCTAACCAAGGCAAACAAGTGGAATTAAACTGGGACAAACTATCAGGACAGTCTGGGCAAATTACAGTACATTCAATTATATTAAATTTATACATTTACCTCACCCAAAACCTGAGTTTCTCAATGCTTTCTGTAATAGTTGGGAAGAGCAATAGGAAAGGAAGATACAATTTTTTTCATATTTTGGTTGATTTTATTTCCTTTATGAAGTAATTTCCCAGTGAACCATTGTATTCTGACCATGTTTGATTTCCATCTATGCTTGTCCTGGTTAGGTCTCAGTAGTTTGCCTTGGTTAGATCCCAGTAGCCTGTCTAACGCTCTCTCCCAGATTGTTCTGCTCATGTGAGAATTTCAGGCTAACACCCTCAGCTACATGAAGTGCCGCTGTATCCCCTGTTCTGCCTCAAGTATTATGGGATGCGGTGCTCCAGCTTATTGTAGTGGGGCCATGTCTAGTAGGAGGGCAGGGGGGGGGGGGGGGTCTGGTATTTAGACTACCGGTATTTTCTTCTTTGGCATTTCCTCCGCAAATACCCCAATTCAATTTTGAAATTAGCCTGACCTTACCTAACCTAACCTAGACCACAGCAGACTACCAGGACCTAACCTGGGCAGACTACCAGGACCTAACCTGGGCAAACTACCGGGAAATATCCGCGGTAAAGTACAGGAAATTACCAGGGCAAATACTGGGACCCAACACTGCTACAAAAGGGTAATTCTATCAATAAATATCCAAAGTTTGTACCTGTGGTTATACCCCAAAGGAAGGCATATGAATTTCAATTATATCATGACAGAGTTAATCCCACTAAACATTCAAAACCTAGATAATACACACACAACTCAACAAATCACACCAACAATTCCATATTAACATAAAATAAATATCAAATGAAATCACGAATCAGACAAGAATTCTAATCTCGACGAATTCACTAAAACAAAATACAATATAATTACCCACACAAGGACACAACAAACAAAACACACCTCAACACCCATTAAATAAACAGCAACTCCTCCCACTTCTAAACAACAATACCCCAAAAAACATTAAGTTAATATAGCCATACCGTGAGATAAAATATATACCCTCCCTCTCTCACCAAGTCCGCCCACCTGTCTGTGTCTGTCACTTTTTATTATCATGTGACTACTTTTTATATTCCTATATGTTCATTCTGTTGTACTGTTTTAATCAATAGTATACTTGTAAATATTATGGACAGTTGTTTGTGTGTTTCATTTGCATGTGACAGTCTAATAAAAATGTGAAAAGATACATACATAATACATTTTGATCAATTAATTGTTTTTTTAATCTTTATTCTGCTGTTTCTTGATTTTAAAAGTATTTGTATTATAGTATAATTGTCTAATGTTAAAAATGTTACACATATAGGACTATAAACACATATTATTTTCATGAATTTTATACATTTTTGTTCTCCAATAAATGTGGTTTGTTTACATTTATTCATCTGTCATGGCTACCAGTAGGATGGCCCGCTCACTCCTATATATCTCTATTTTCCTCTCATTCTGTGCCGTCTATGTGAAGGTTTGCACATACACTAATATTCTATCCTGCATGGACATTATTACTGGTATACTGAATGTTGTTAAATTCCTCTGCCTGCATCGGGGAACTAGACACAAGATATGATAGGCTTGTGAGAGTGGTGTCAACTTGATCACTTATTTCCTATTATTTCGGCTTTTTTATCGCTAAGTATTAAACTGGATGGTATAAGTTTATAAGCACGCCTCCAAATACATTTTAATGTCAATATACAAACATAATAGTTAATTATATATACAATACCGTCATGAAGGTTTAAGTTGGTACTCCTATTTGGTTTCGTCACAATATAAAATTTCATGTATGCACCCGCGCGCTGATGTTCTAGAAGGTTGTTAGGGTTACGACCGAAGGTTGTTAAGGTTAGGACCGAAGGTTGTTAGGGTTAAGTCTAGGTTAGGTCAGGTTGGTTAGAGTGGCTGTAAAACATTTCACACAAAAAAAAAAAAAAAAAACTTGGAGGCGCTATTGTAAATTTTTACCAACTGGATTACTGAAAAAAAAAACATAGTAATATAATATTTTGACTTTTTAGGGGAGTTGAAGTGGGTTTTCAGTGTAATTTTCTATTTAGTTGAGGTTTTTCAAAGCATTATGGAAGTACTGTACTGTAACCGATAACATTTGTCCAAACTTGCCTTCCTCAAAAAAAAAAAACGTAATGGGAAAGTTTTATTGAATATCTTGTGTAATGGTTCAGTTCCTTGAACCAATGATAATTAAAGAGAATAAGCTGTTGTGGGAAATAATTAAGGGACGTTTTGCAGTAAGCTAGGACTATTGAGGAGGAATCGTTAACTTAGCCCTATAATTTGCCCAAAAATGATTACTTCCCTTAACCGTATTGATGATATTCCAGGCAGAGTATGAGGACAAGAGGTGCATCTGTGTCTGTCCTGACCCTTCAGTTGTCAATGGTACCAAGAGCAACCGTATGGTGTACAAAGATGCCGTTGCTCCCAGTAAATGGTAAGACGTCACAATGTCATGATCATTTACGTTTCGGGACTTTTTTGTATTTGTTAGTGATGATTATTTAGCATTTTAACTATTTGTGATTTGTGGTGCCATAGCTGTAATTCATATGAAAAAAAATAATGGTTCAGTCTAACCCAGTCAAACCTATCCTTATAATGATAAATATTTAAAGCATAAACTTACCAAGTTTACCTCCTCCTACGTCTCTTCTATATACAGTATTGACTAGTAGTTGTATTGTTCATAAAATCTAAGACTTAAGTTTTCCCTGAGTGTAAGAAAGCATCCTAAACTATGTAAGAAAAATATTGGTATTGGTTATTCACAAAATGTGATTAAAAAAAGAAAATTTCAAAAGGTTTCTAGCACAGAGTAAAAGATGAACTTGCATCATATTTTTCCATCAGTGACTGCGACAATGTAGTGCTACCAAAAGTAGCCCCAGATATCAGGGGCCGTGAACGAGAGTTTTGTCCCCGCTGTGAGTGCAAATATGAGAGCCGTAACAGCACCACTATCAAGGTTTGTTACTACTCATTTTATAAAAGTATTTTCTGCATTCCCTATTTGCATCTTAGAACATTTAAAATCTTGGTTGTGGCTGATCATTCTGATGTATTGTTAGCCAGGGTGAAATAGCAAGACATGATGCCTGATATTTATTATACTTGTTGAGGTGCTACCCTGTAACTGTGATGCGGTTAGCAAATTAGATAGGCCTAGTGTTGGGTTTTCCAACAGCAACAGAAAATTCAAAACTGTGCTACTTAAAAGCAGTGATACTTAGGGAGTTTGCTTCAGAGCATACTGTGGAAAATAAGCAATTTTTTTTACTTTCATAGTGTCGGTCTTTTCATATCCTTTAATCATCATTTTCGTTTAACGTCCGTATTTTCCCATTTAGGATGGGGTTGGACGGGCGATGACTGCTCTCCACATCTTTGGATCAGCATTTCCCAAACTGGGGGAAATTTCCCCCTGGGGGGAAATTTGAATCTAGCAGGGGGGAAATAATTATAATAGCAATAAAAAAAATCTCATAGGTTTTCTCATGTCTGAGAGAGCAAACAAAAATTCTTTTAGTTGTTACTAACCGCTCTCTATCTGCTTTACAATATAACTTTTATATCAATATATTTTTAAAATAAATTAGTAAATAGTCACAGTGTGTCTTGACTACTCTTTCCCTCATACACAAAAGGGGGAAATCTGGATGGTTGAACTGGGTGCAGGGGGAAATGACAGAAAAAAGTTTGGGAACTACTGCTTTGGATGATGGGAGTTTTCATTGCTTGTTTTCAGTTGTGTAAGGGTTGGTTTGACCAATCATATTTCCGTAGGCGTAAGCTATTGAATCAGGTTTTTTAAACTTCTTTTCAATATTTTCAGTATTTTGTAAGCCATTGTTATAATCCAAAAACACATTTGTCAGGTGGTGGTAATCCTAGTGATATGGATCATCTCACTCCTGGTGGTGTATATGGCCTTCCTGCTTTGCCTTGACCCACTTCTCAATAAGCGGAGGTCCCAGCCTTCCTACCAGGAGCATACCAATGAGGAGGAAGAGGCCGGAAGTGTGGTTGGGGGTGCCCCTGGCATGGCCCACCCACTACCACTTCGTCCCAATGTGTTGAACCGCGTTGGCCACCAGCAAGACAAGTGGAAACGGCAGGTTCAGGAGCAACGACGCAACATCTACGACAGACACACTATGCTGAACTAGGCTCAATCTTCTACAAGTTGAATTTTAATTGGAAGTGTGAACGCTCTCTTCGGCTGGAAGGTGAGCGTGTGTTTGTGTAAAGGCCGTATAGGATTACTGTAGGTGTAGATGATACTGTATAAATGAGAGTCCTGGTAACTCAATGTATAATTTATGGAGTATAATGATATGGAGTTGAACTTGGCATAAAATGTGACGTCCAGCATGTACTGTAGACTGTAGAGGGTGTTTAGGGTATGAATATTACATTAGATCACTAGCTTACCTTGACACATGTCTTGTAAACATGTGGAACCCATGGCAGATAGTGATTATTTGCAAGATGTTTCTAATACATACAAATGTATGGCAACTTTCTAAGCAGACTTTTCACACAGGTGTATAGGCAGGGAAGGCTTAGGGGTCCTTGGGTAGTTTAATATTGTGAATGTTGAACAGGATGTCTTATGGTTATGTTTCGATGGAAAGGGGATGTGATGAAATTGATATTTAAGTGCATGTTGTCCTCTTTTCAATATACTTGTTGCATTACATAGCAAGTGTTGATGTTAATATTTCTCCTTTTATAACTTTTATTCTTACAACTATTTACTCAAAGAAAGGAGCATAACACCATTCATCTGTTTGTATGAATGAAGCTGGATTTTCATTCTATGAAGCATTGTATTTTTGTTACGAAAACTCTTCTTTCCTGTGAGTATGAGAACTGATCCCCTTCCAGTCTGTCTGTACTGTTATGTGTAACCATGTGTTCTTTTGCTGCTATACATACAGATACACTTGGAGAAACAAATACAAACACTAGCACAGTGGTAGAGTCTGTGGCTGCAGTTCTGTGGACCAACGTTCGATCCTTGCTCGGAACACGATAATTATCTTTCACTGATGCCAGAGGTTACCACCCCTGTGAGCAGGGGGTGGGGGGGTTTGAGTCAGCTATCTGAGGTCTTCCTGCTTACGCAGCCATAGCCGAAGCTGACTCAGGTCTCACGTAGGTGGAGAGGTCTCTGGGCCACTCATCATCCTTGTGATGCATGCTATAGTTGTGTTTCATACACACAGTGTGTGCTACACTCTGTCCCATTGACTGCAACTCATTGGCGAACCTTTAACTGTTTATGACCAAATTTTTGTGGATCATGTCTGTTGCCTTCAGGTGTCTTGCTCTCTCCTAGCATTACTAGTCATGTACAGTATACAGTTTATATATTTTGAGAGGTTCAATCCCACACATTTGAGACAACACTATTGGTGAGTAGGTGTAATATTACTGCACTGTACTTCAAATTCAAAGAGTCAAAACCTTCGGATTATAGATTCGATCTGGAGGAAGATTGACAACTCTATGAGGGAGCACGACACCTAGGGGTGACTGTACATTTTCTTCCATTGTATATTAATTCTAAATCCTTGTGTAATGTGTAATTATGTAGTGTTCTTCATCATCATCAATACCCCATTTCCCTTTCTTCAAGGGGTGGGGAGGCTTTAGCGCCAGTGCAGGATGGTAAAGAGTCCAGCTCTGAGGCTATTTGAGCCTTTGGTGGGATCATTGTTATAGAGCGGGGTTCCCAATCCTCACTCCCTCCCTATATCATAGGGGATATGAGGCTGCCTGCATCATTGCAAGAATGGTGGGTAATGAGGACGCCACTTCCCTACGCCAGATGCTTAATGTTACTTGAGTACAGTATATATATGTATACATATTTTGTTGCCCATATTTAATTGTTTACATGTACTGTATTTGCTATGCTGGTTACTATCCATTCTGTACTGTATATGTTCAGGAATATTGTATACATTATAGTAGCTAATATCAACATACAGTTAACCCTTACTTAACTGGATTTCAGTGCATGGGTATTTGGCTCAGGTGGAGTAAATGAGCTGCATTGAACAGTCTTCCTATTAATCAGAAAAAGTCTGGATTTAGAGAGAGAAGTCTGGATCTTGATTGTCCCCCAGTTAACCCCCAAAAGTCCAGCTTAATGTTAGGTGTTAGAATAACAGATGCTGGCATTATTGGGCTTTTCATTTAAACAGAAAAGGTACCGCACCAATTAGTTCTGGTTTACTAAGGGTTTACTGTAATGTTATCCACTCCATAAGCTGATAATTTTATAAGAATATATAGGGATTATTAATTATATTTCATATGTTGCAAGATGCATTCATAATGTTAGAAAATATAAAAGACTTCAGTTATCTACTCATCATTCAAAGAAGTATTTCATTCAGTAATTAAGTTCATAAATATTTCAATCATAAGAATAAGTTTGTGGTTTATTATTCCAACTGGAAGACAAATCTCCACTCCAGTAGCATTTTCACACATAATAGAGTACTGCATCTGATCTGTATATACAGTATAATGAATAAATAATGCTCACGACATTCTCTGGTTTCAATGATAAATAATTCTGCTGTAAGGTTTTCTATACTATAATACCCATTGCATGAGATTTTCCTGGGGTTATTAAAATCATGTGATCTTGTACCAATCCATGAAATTGTGTTGAAGATTAAATTAAGAAGTATTTTTGTGTAGACAAACCAAAGAGGAGTAAGAGTGTATTGTGTAAATAAAAGAAAAGAAAACACAGTGTCACTCACTTAAAACTACAATACAAAAATACAGTACAGTAATCACATGGTATCACTAAGTTGCAGTTAAACTTATATTTCTTTCTGTAACACGAAGTCCGAAAGGGGTTTTAATCCTACCATCCTGTAGGTAATTTTGAAGATAATGTAGTACAAAGTAACATCTCATATGATTAGCCAAAACCTGAATCCACCTTGCATAAGAAACAATGGAAAGAGTGCCTGATGTAGACTTGGTGAGGCCCTAAGCTGCTATATGTTAAAGCTGGAAACCCCTTATTATTAAGTTAAACCAAAATATCCCACAAAAGTTGAAAACATGACATACATGCCTCTTAATACAGGTATTTAATTATTTATGGGTTAATGTATAAACTCCTTTTTTGCAAATATTGTGGTTATTTTCATCCAGCATTTTTTCTTTGATCATACATTCATCATTATACTTGTGCCAGGATGATGTTTTCCATCTATATACAGGAAGTTTGGAGGTGAATATGCAAAATAAAGTTGATCCTAAAGAATAACTTAAAGTTCAGAATCAGCACACTGAAACAATCATATTGTGGGTTAGAAAATTACATCTAAGAGTATTTTGTCCCTTGAGAATTGTGAGGCATTAAGTTGCACAGTAGTCGTATAGCTTATTCCTGTGGACCATATGCAAGAATATTTGTGGTGTTGACAATGGCACGGTATGATGATTGTGTGTTGCATCTAGGAAGTCATCATTCCATTATACCGTCATAACATTCTTCCTCCTCTTCCTCTTCTCTTCCTCCTCCTCCTCATTCTTCCTCCTCCTCTTCCTCTTCTTCTTCCTCCTCCTCTTCTTCCTCCTCCTCTTCTTCCTCTTCCTCCTCTTCTTCCTCTTCTTCCTCGTCCTCTTCTTCCTCTTCCTCTTCTTCCTCTTCCTCTTCTTCCTCCTCCTCTTCTTCCTCTTCCTCCTCTTCTTCCTCTTCCTCTTCTTCCTCCTCCTCTTCCTCCTCTTCCTCTTCCTCCTCCTCTTCTTCCTCCTCCTCTTCTTCCTCTTCCTCCTCCTCTTCTTCCTCTTCCTCCTCTTCTTCCTCTTCTTCCTCCTCTTCTTCTGATTCCTCCGATTCCTCTGATTCTTCTGATTCCTCAGATTCCTCTTCTGATTCCTCAGATTCCTCTTCTGATTCCTCTGATTCCTCCGATTCCTCCGATTCCTCTGATTCTTCTGATTCCTCAGATTCCTCTTCTGATTCCTCAGATTCCTCTTCTGATTCCTCCGATTCCTCCGATTCCTCTGATTCTTCTGATTCCTCAGATTCCTCTTCTGATTCCTCAGATTCCTCTTCTGATTCCTCAGATTCTTCTGATTCCTCAGATTCCTCTTCTGATTCCTCTGATTCCTCTTCTGATTCCTCAGATTCCTCTTCTGATTCCTCAGATTCTTGGTCTACAGTAGGACATATTTTGTAGGTGTGTTTAGAAGGCAGACTACACCCACCCACAGTAACAGTAATGGAAGGGTGTGTCACGGTGGTGGTGGTCAGGGTGCGGTATAATGTTCTCGTTCTTTGAGTCAACAATCCCAGTGGTGTCGGCAGCAGTCCTCGTCCTGCTTGGGTGTACAGTAATTACTCATGTAGGTAAACAATTGGCGTGCGCACAACTTCATTTACTGCCTGGTCTTATTAGTTAGTTAGTTAGTATAGTTACAGGGATCATTGAGATGTTCAGTGATAGACATTAGAGAAGGTTAATTTGGTAACCATTCAAGCTTAATGAGTAGCTAATGATTAATGGGCGCAATGAAAACAAGTTACTTTTATCTTTCATTGCACAGGACATGCCAGATTGTCTATAAAGACAGGAGTTGCAATGTGGTGCTTTCAAAGCTCCAACATGGCCGAGGTATGGATAATGCATAGCCCTCATAATTTAAAAAAGATCAATAATTCTTTGGTAAATAACTACATTGTATGTAATACTGTGAATAATGGTTAAGTGATAATCTATAGTATAAGTAATACAATACGAGATATTGATGGGACTTGCTGATATTTGTTCTGCTTACCAAATTAAGGGTTAATTGTTTTTTTTTCGCAGCAACTCCTCACGGCAGCTCACTCTGTTATTTGGTAATGTAATGAAACAATAACGCCATATATGGAACTGAAAGGCCTTATTCCATCCTCGAGTTGAACTGTAGATTGCACTTATATAATAGTAGCTATGTTGGCTCAATCAATTCCTATATTGGCTGGCGAAATCAGTCGCTTTTATTCCAGGAGGCGAATATTTCCACAATTGATATCGTGCCAAGGACAAGGGAGAGGAAATATACAGCATCTCTTCACTTATTTGCTAATCCACTTTTTGTACCTTTCATTACCACCACAGACAAATACGGCGAAAATTAATGAATGGTCAGAGTAAATATCTACAAATCCCATTATGGCATCAGACTGGGGTGGGGTAGAATGGGGAGATGTTTGTACTGGTATGGGTTGGTCACATTTCGCTGTCGAAAGGAGAGTACGTGGTAATGCTTTTAACTCTTAACTGTCGGGTGAGCATAATATATCGATTGTGGAAAAAACCCGCCTAGCCAATAGTGTGGAAATACTATACAGACTATAATATATAACTAATATTTACGATGGTAACTGTGATGGAATGAGCCTTACCTCTTTCTTGGGCAGAGATCTTGGTGACCATTGATGGATGGTAGGGGTCAGTCACATCCTCTCTGTTGTAATTATAGTTCATATAATAGAACATCTTTAAAGTTAATAATGTAATATATGTCCAGCAGTAAAATAACATCAAATTAAAATATGTTCACATTACCTGTATTTGTGGAATTTATGTCTGTTTTCCAGCCCAATAGATTTTGTATACAGTATTAAAAATAATTCAGCAAAAGAAAAACTTTGATAAGGCCTAACAATACTGAGATTGGAAAGAATTCTAAAGATAATACAACTACTAGAATCAAAGAAGAAAACATAAGAGGACTATAATAAGCTTGGAAGACGGATGGTAGGCCTAAGAGTTGAAGGAGGAATGGAATAGTTGATATGAAGATGATCGATGAAGGACTAAAGGTGCATTAGTGTTTATTAAAGAAATGTAGAAAGAAGTTTAATAAGTATAAGTTAGACTTACTTTTCTGGGGTGCTGAATGAACTGTAAATTTGGTGACTTGTTGAAAAGGGTGAAAGTGATGGGTCATTGACAAGATGGTTAATGTCGGGTGTTTTTTCATTTGCAGGTTCAGTCTCATGTTCACGTAAGGGAGAGATTTCCTTAGCGGATCTGACTGAATGACCAAGAGAGGGATTGGTTTCAGCAGTCTCATCTGTAGATCGTACTGGGTGGACTTGAGGAGTGGGTAAAGGATCGGTGGGTGTCGCAGTGATGGGGTTGGAGAATCTGTCGTTTTGTTTCAAGGCTACTTTGTCTGGTGTAAGCATGGCATGGATGATGGGAGTAGGGGAATGAGACAGTGAAGTGGTTGTCATTGGTATGATGGGTAGTGATCGTGCCTTCCGGTCTGAGAGGGAACATAGTGGTCCGTCTGAGTTGGGTATGATGCAGGTATCGTAGGAGGTGCTACCTATTCTGGACGTCACAAATTTCTGTAGAAAGAGTGAGAAATTAATCCATGGCTGATGTTTTCCAGTGACAATAAAAACTTTCACTTATATTTAATAAACAAAATTCTTGTTATACATAGAGGTCTAATGGATGTAGAAACGGACAATATGCCTTCCGTTATGTCCTTAATTATTGTAGGTTCATGAGTGTTTTACAAAGTCTTTATTTATTGTATCATATTATGTACGCACTGTACTTTTTTTATCACATAATTGTTGTACAGATTTTTTTGAGTGACAGTGCAGCATTGTTTAATTAAGATTAAAAGTAGCCAGAAGAAACTTATGATGCCATTATGCTATCAAAAGGTCTATAGAAATAATTGTTTATCATCATCTCTACCTTAGGATAAGACTGTATAATGCAGTGAAATGGATCATATTTGAACTACCCAATTTATCTAAGGAAAATGACAATTACACAACATACCGGTATAAAACTTACTAATACCATATGCAATAAAAGTGATGAGAGGGCAATAATGTGAACCTAAAGGATTACTTCATAGACATTACTTAGATCCGTCATTCCAGATGTCATAATTAACTAACCCAACATTGGTAGCCTACACTCACCAACAATACCACCGTCGCCTCATCTATCCATAAATATCGAGCTGGGAGATAAATTCGCCCTATATAATTACAATAACCAGTGGGAAAATGAATAGACTTCTTCCAGTGCTTCAGTCCACGAGCCTGTGAAGCTTATAGCACCATTATGGGAGTCATCAATGGTCTGGCAGATAAGGCGATGGATGGATGGTGCTATTGATGGTGGATGTACCGTGGCTTCCAATTAAATTATTACACAGGGTCATCTCATTGGTCTTTGTCATCTCATTGTCCATTTTCTTCTTGCATAAAATTCCAGGGAGACTTACAGTTCTATATCTAGTGAATAAGTAGCGCCGCGTCTCTTCCTCATCATTGGCATTTTGTGATGACACTCTCAGGACCCCAGCCAACACCATCACCACCAACACTGCTAGGACCTGCAAGTACAGACATCCAAAGTACTGTAAATTGTTTGTTGATCATTGAGATAAACTAGCTGAGCTGTTGTTGTAACATTGAATTATTGTGTGTGTGCATGTACATTATGTATGTGGAATAATATAACTTAAATTTCTGCTGTAATATTCCACAACCACAGTTAAATAAAAGTTAGAGCAAATGGCCTGCTGATAACTTAACACTTGTAACATGGAGGATACTTTCATTAAGATTAGTACAACATTATATTATGCTTCTCACAGAGACCCAATTAAATAACAAAGGATCGCTGCATGTTCACTATTCTGGTCGACATTGGACAGCCCCGAGATTAAGCCTTTGATAACTTTTAAGCAGTGGAAAAAAAAGTACCACTGTACAAGGGTAAGGGAGAGAGGGGAGTGTGTGGGAACTATCGAGGAATATGTCTCCTTAGTGTAGTGGGGAAGGTGTATTGTAGGGTAGTGATTGAAAGAGTGAGAGAGAGGACAGAGAGATGGGTGGGAGAGGAGCAGGGTGGGTTTAGGAAGGGAAGAGGGTGTGTGGACCAGATATTCTCCTTGAGGTTTGTTGTGGAAAAGTGTCTGGAGAAGGGACAGAAGGTGTATGCTGCATTTATGGATTTGGAGAAAGCGTATGACAGAATTGATCGAGAAGGTCTATGGAAAGTACTGAGAATATATGGAGTGCCTGGGAAGTTATTGAGGGCAGTGAAGTTTATAATTATGAGGGTGCAAGAGCGGCAGTCAGGGTAGAGAGTGAGCAGAGTGAGTTCTTCGAATTGAATGTTGGGTTAAAGTTCATATGCTGCTAGAGTTTAATTAGTGGACCTATATATAGACTCCCATTCAACTCGGTGAAAAAGTCTCGTGAAGGAAAGAATGATAAAAATTACTGTCTTACGTTCATTTGTGCAGTGTGTGTGTGTGAGTGGGTGATGAGGGTAGATGGATTGTCTCCAGTGAAGTGACACAGTTCCTCCTCCTGACCCCTGCTTTATTATAGACTCATCACCTCCCCTCCCCTCCCCTCCCTCTCACAGCTTCCCCATTCACCCCTCCTCCCTTCCATTCCTCCCTCTCTATTATTTATCTTCCCTATATAAATTATATTCCATGCTTTCCCTTCCCATACCCCAATTTCTTCCTTCTCAGGCTCTTTGGTTGCCTACCTCAATGTTATGTCATTTTTATTTCTTTCCTGCCATTCCCTCCTTTCTTCCTCGTTTCCTCTTCTCACCTTCCTCGCCCTTCTTTGCTAACGTTCTTCCTTCCCTTTCCTTCCTTTCCTTCTTTCCCTCATAGGCTACTTTACCACTACTTTCCATCACCATCTTTCTTCCTTCCCCCTCTGTTAACCCGTTTTTGTCTTCCTAATTTCCTTCTTTTATTCTTTTCCTTCCGTCTTGCATATATGTTTCACCTCCTTTACTTAGATCTCTCTATGCTAGATTTCTGTCTTCCCTTTTCCTTCACATTCCATGCATCTCCCACCCCGTCACATCTCTCTCTCTCTCTCTCTCTCTCTCTCTCTCTCTCCTTTTATTTCCCTTTTTGCACTCTGATTACCTTCCCCTCCCCTTTTCTCTACTCTCACTGAGTCATTTCATATCATCTCCCCTTTCTCTATGTTCTTCCTTTTCCATTCTCTCTGCTTCCCTCTCCTGCGACCCATCTTAGCCTATTTGATTTTTGTTTTGGATACCGTGACCCCACAACAGATAGGAAGAGTAGACAGTCTATTTTTAGATGGAGATACCGGAGTAATTGATGGCTACGCCCGGAAGAGAAAGCGGGCCTAATAAGATTAACCGCGTTTACAACAAAATTCCTGGAAAAGAAACTGTGAGCCTAAAACATATTAATTAAGCTGCTAAATGTAACGGTGATCAGCAAATGTTTAATGTAAGGAAGGTCATCAGGGTCAAAAGTATATCAACAACGAAATAAGCGATAGAATAAAAAACAATAAACAAAACACGTGCTAAACAGGAATAAAATATATAGTGGAGAAAGAAGCAGCCTAATAATGAGGAAAAAATGATAGAAAATATGTTTGAAATAACAAAAATGGGATACAAGAATGTAAAAATGGCAAAAGAATGGATTTCGAGGAATTCTTATGCGAGTTCTGGGGTTGGCATAGTTATTAACGTGCTATAATGTGGCTTCTATCACCAACAAAAACTTAAAGGATGAATAAAGAAAATTTGAAATCCGACGTGAAGGAAAAATTGTGTGAGGGGACGTTGTGGCTTGAGGGAGGTAGTGAATTATTAATGTGTATAATCCACGTCTTGGTGTTCGTTTCTGTTTCAGAGTTTATTTATCCTTATAATAGCTTTGGCGCCCCCATCCCATGAATAGAAAGAAAATGTTGTGTTGAGGATGACGATACAAATATTTATATAATTTGGGGGGACAGAGAATTAAGAAGAATTTATCAGGCAAAGGATAAAACTCGATCAGATGAAGTTTGGGCCAGTCGGTAAAAAAACAGCAAAAATATATTATACATCTATCTTGGAATACCCTCAATGACCTTCCTTTTCCACCCAAGCTTTTTTTTAAAGAAGCGTATCAATTGCAAATTGACTGATATTAGGAGCCGCAACAGCGAGGTCATAATTTTATAGCGCCAGATAAAGATGACAGAGGTGTGACAGCAAGGAAGAAGGAAATAGGAAGAAAGGAGGGACAGTTGAAGAATGGAAACTTAGTGGCTGGGGCCGAAGGGGCGCCCAAACCCTTGATTAAAGTAATGCATACATCACCAGCTGCCTGCTGTTAGGAATTGTGGACGATTTGTGGTCCTTCAGCAGTCTTGGTGCAGACGCTGACGATGCCTGTTCACAAGTCCGGATACGTTGGTAACCTCCACGCCATTCTTACAAAGTGAAGGACACCCTTCTCCATCCCTCTATGATGCAGCACCGACACTTGTTGATTCTGTGTGAAGCAAACAAAGCCCATGAAGTTTGAGAATTTGGTTGGCCTCGTGGAGCTTCAAGACAATGGCAAGTAAGGCCTCGATCTGTAATACAGGTATGCTTTTTTTTTTTATTTCTTTGCGCCATGGCGTTAATCAACAGCAGGTAGACAATACATAAGGGTAGGTGGAACCTATGAAAATCCAATGACTACAACCACAATACCGGTATGCTGAAGACTGTCGATTCGTTCAAATAATGCCACGAAACAGATTTCTTCGGCATAACTGAGGTTTTGTGACAAAATAAACTGGTATCTGGCAAAATCATACTCAAGTATCTTGAATTACACACACACAAACCAAGAGAAGCAGCTCCAAGTGCACAGTAGTTATTAGTTCCCTCAACCAGTGAAAACATAACTGAAGCACCTATGATTTGAACGACTATGCAACTATAATGGCGAACTGTGCTTTGTCTTTCGAATCACATACAATTCAACCATACAGTAGCCGGCAGAGTAAATTAAATTTTGTACACCATAGCAATATTAATAGCAGTTAGACCATGATCATCTTTAGCTTTCGTTACTTTTTCAATCTTTTTCTCTCCGTCAATCCGTTTGTACTCTTGTCTATTCCTGTGGCTTTACTCATGGTCATGGCTTTACTGATCTCGACTCCATCTGCAGCTTTTTTTTTATCTACTGTGCTACACCCCTGACCTGACCCAAAGCTTCGAAGGGTCATAAGACAATACCGCCCTAGGCCTGGAAGACAGTAAAGGATGAGAGAGGTGATTGATAGATGTAGCAGCAGAACTCATTTCCCTCACTAGTCTTTTAGTATTCTGAATCACCTTTTTTCATTAATTTTTTTCCCATTTCTTTTACTATACAGAATTATCACTTTTCTACCTCTATTATTAAATCATATAAGATTTCAAGGAATTCAATAAAAGATCAACTTTACTTCACTTTTTTTTATATACATACTGTGTATATATATACTGTATAATATATGGCTGTATTCTTTGATCGGCCCTCAAAGAGTGAAGTCTCGTGTGGTCATTATTGTAAATAATAATAAAAAAAAAACTAAAAATGGCTGGGCTATGTACAGTATACCTTTCTCACCCAGCAATTCAACTTAAATTGGCTGGATCAGTGGAAACAACATCCTCTCCCTTTCATTACTGTGTACATTTTTTTTGTTTTGTTTATTATTACAAGCTGGAAGCACAAATCCATTTAGTAGATTTTTAAGCTGTATATTATGGGCCACATGCAAGAGAAGTCATGAAGAGGACTGATATAATGGCTCTACTGACACTTCAGTACACTGAAACATTATGATGGTCGTCGTTGGCTTACTCATTACTTGACTTGCACATGGCCCCAAGATTTGAGGAGCTCCAAGACATCTGACTAGCGTGCCAAAACAATAGGTGCAAATAGAATGCACTGTAGTTCATATACTATAATTCAGTACAGTACTGCAAAAACTATTACCAGGCCATGTAGGACATATGGTAGTAAGACTGTACAAGGAAATGAGTAAATAAAAGAAGAACCGGCTATTGATTCTTTGTCTACTTGTTAAAACAAATATTACTGTAAATGTTGGAAGAACTAATGAATTATGAAAGTGGTAGGATGATGGCATTCAGGGTCACATTTAACTCCTTTTGTTGGATACTGTATATTCAATTTCTCAGCATTTTGGTTCTCTAAGTCAGAATACAATACTTTAATAAAACTTATGACACTTGAATGTGTAAATTTGTTTAAACATGCTGCATTATAACAGAACTTCAGCTATATTACATATGAATTTCAATCAATTACATCTGCACAACAACTAACAGTTCAAACCATTGCTGAATAATGGTACAAGACAACAATTAGACCTTCAGTCGGTTGTCTTGGAGCTCTTCATTTATACTGTTATCCTGAAATGTGTCAAATGAACATGAGAGTTATGGTGGTTCCAGTGTGCTAGCCCACCAATGATACCAAAACAAAAATAAAAATAAAACATTTTTTTTACTTCGTATTTCTCTCACAATTGGCTATTGGACAAAAAATCAAGTCTACTGATTTCTCCAAACTGTGTCAAGAAACAAGTTCCTTCAATATACACTACTAAAAATGTTCTGATATTTTGTATCATAGTTTGTAGGAATCAATAGAGCTCAATTAACTGACATTTCACCTCCATTAATCATTACAGGAGAGGCAAGAGTTCACACTGATTGCAGTCGATTGTGTTGTATCCTCAGCCTCTCCCTCCTGCAACACTAATTTAAGCCCAAGCCTCCCCAATTAAATGTACAGTGAAAAGTCAGGCCTAACAGTTGACACCTCTACATACAATAGCACCAAGTAAAGGTAATAACACTTTTCAGTTTGAGGTACAATCACATTGTAACATTCATACATTAGAGTGCTGTATGGTAACTGTACACTAAATACAAAAAACTGTAAAACAGATTGCTTTCTGGATCATTCGAGTGCCAAAATGGCATCTGAAGTGTCCCATCAATCACACTTTGAAAAACAAGGAACGAGAATCAGTTTGTGTTCTGATGAGAACAAAATTACCATGCTGTGTATTTCTTATTCCTTAGTTTATAATAAAGAAGTCTGTGTAATGCTGAAGGACTACATGTTTTCTCAACTGTTTCTTAAGGTTACATGCAGTATTAGCAAAGTAAAGTATAGGGAATGCAAATATACAATCAAAACTCTTGCCTGAGGAAGGTCATGAGTGCCAAATTGGCCAAAAATTTGTTTACAATACCATGAGACATTAAAGGATGTCGGGTTCGTTTCCAAATCTACAATATTTCTATTTGATTCCTTGGACATCTTTCAAGACCATCATCTATGAATTCATGGCATCACTCCTACCCTTCCCCTAGTGACAGCCTCAATTATTTGCACAGGTTAGGTCAGATTTTCTGTAGGTTTAACCACACAAAAGTAATCAAAAGTTATTTATGAAGCCACTGTATAACAGAGCTTGTACTTCCACTAATCTAAATTCAGTATAACCTTGATTTAGTACTCCTGACTCAGCATACAACCATGAAGTAATTTTCTGAATAATTTTATTATAAGGTAAAATACAACTGAGAGGAACTAGTTTTGGCTTTCAACTCTTCCTGCCAATTCATCAGTGTAAATTGATACAGTGTGTGCCACAATTAAATTAGCAAGATATCACCTAATTTCAAGATAATAATGTCTTTATAACTGTACCACAGGAGACAATTTAAACTGATCCTCTCTGCTTCTTGGCACAGTTTGGAAGAATCAATACTTTCCCCTTCATGGTTGCACTGCAGTTCCCAAGACACTGAAGCTGTGAGTTCTTTTCTGATGCTAAATCAAGGATTTACCGTACTAGAAGTTTCACCACAGGAGTGAGCCCAGCACCCAGCACATGAGCAGTACAGAACTGTCAGTAATATTAGAGGAGAGTATGAGTCTGCAAGTCGATGGTTTCCACACAGTCTAAAATTTTATTTACCAACTTTATTCTTTTCTTTGGTAAGCCTTTGAACCTTATAATACTGATTTATCACAATGTGTTCGCCGACACTTCACAACCACTACTACTGATTATTCAATTTCATGACTGCAATGGAAAATATATATATATAATTATACTGTACATACAGTATTCCTAAGTACAGAAAAAAGCGATAATGCTTGGATTAATGAGGTATGAGTGTTGACTAATGTAATGATGAAACAGTACTAGCATAGTATACTAGAAAAAGTTGTTAAAAGTATATTGCAATGATGTCAAAAGCAGCAGCTAATGCTTTCCATAAATGCAACACACATTGTTATTTTTCTCCACTTTACTGAAGCTGAAGGGAACAGGATGATTTTGCAGATTCATCCCAAAGTGGTAGTACAGTGTAAACACAATACACTGCTATATGTTAGGGGTAATTAGTATACAGTGTGCACTAAGTTACAATAGGCTCTTGATACTATGCTGACATATTTAACACTTGCCATTTAACACAGGCCCAGTACATCACTTAGTGTGTATGGAAATAAATAACAGAAGCCTGGGAATACATTTGGTGGTCTTCAAAGGGAGACCAAGTGTAAAAATACCGTACATTACTATACAGTATTTGTTTGCATTATATCAAGGGCCTACTATATTTCTCTCATGGTGAACCTGTACAGTAGGTTACATTAGATATCAGGGGTATGTGTGGGTGAAATATAAAATGACTATACAGTACTCAGTTTTTCTGCAACTGATGGTAAATGTCTGCAATTGATGTTGAAGCTATAGCCTACACCAGCCAATCAAAATATGATGTAATATCAGCAAAGTCTACTTGCTATCAGATACAGAAAAATGGATTGGTTACAAAAAGAATATGGAAACATCATTTGTAGAGGAGGATTTAAAGCCAAGGTTATGCAAATGCTTTGTCAGGTCTCAAGCAAACTGCTTTACATAAGACCTGCAATGTTGTGAAATATTTGCCTGTGGCATTAAGATGGTTAACAGCAACTAAATATCATTATCGGTTGTTCTTTCTGATATTGTGTTTCACTGATTGGTTCAAGGTATGATTTGCTGAAAGCTGTATAGGCTATGCAAGACATGCCTCATCAGAGGAAAATGATAAAAATTACATATTTACAATAAAGAATTCCAGTGCTACAATCAACTTAAATTGCATGCTATACGGTACTACATATACCCCAACACTAATGTATCTTTCCTTCCATGGTTTTCTTGACTGGATACTCCATTGCTATACTGTACTAAACTCAGTGATCACCAAGATTTTAAAAATAATTGTACAACAATTAATTTCTTTCATCTGTTTTTCTCTCTTTGATTGTATATAGTTTTCTACTGTCAAAATCATAATGGTTATCCAAGATTGGTTATAATTTTTCACCGTGGGATTTGTAGTCACACACCAGTCAATCAGATGCAAGGTAATGATTTAGCATGGTTACCAATATTTACTGAAGGTTATATGCCAATAATTGCTGCTTTACAAGTTAAGAGCCATATACTCGTCACTTCATTCAGAGTAATGTCCTCAGTAATTATCATCTTTATGCATACAAGACTTCACACTGAAGAAAGTACTTGTACTGTACTATTCTTGACACACTGTTCTGGAACAACACTCAAGACCCACAAATGCTTCTGAAGCTATGGATGATGCTATGTAAAAAATACTCTTTACATTACCTTCAAAATGAACCTTTGAGAAACTGCACACACAATGGCATTTAGTAAATACCTGGATACATTTATATCACTGATCATTTTGCAGATATGCACATAAAAATAATATATTTTTTTCTGACCACTAAATATTTTCAAATCTGTATCAACCCTTGAAATTACGCTCTCAACCTAGTAATTGTCCTTTTACACTGGGCATCCATTAGTACCACCTGCTTGATGCAATCCTGAGTTGAGCTGGGCAATATTGAAAATGAAAATCTCATGACTAATAACATAATTTTGTGGAGATATCACTCAACAATGTTGAGTATACAGGTGCTTCAATATGGTCTCACTTTTTTCTGGCATTTGGAAAAATTTCCATAGCTAATTAACTGAAGTTCACCAGTAAATGAATTTGCCAATCAGAAACTACATACAGTACACTGAAATTCACCAGTAAATGAATTAGCCAAATAGAAACAACATACAGTACAAGCTTCTATGATATCACCTTTAGACATTTCCTATCAACCCAATAACAGCTGACTACAGACAAAAATTTCTGAGTGGAAGCTACTTTTCTTAGGCCTAGTAGGCAAAAATTTATGAGTAATTGGTTACCTTGTACTGTACTGTATAAAGATAATTTCCATACAGTACAAATACTTTCTTTTCCCTTTAATGCCTTTGTCATCATCATTATGGCACAAAAAAGTACAATTCTTCACCAGATGCTAAGGAGGAAGCAGGCAATACCCTCAATAGTAAATATAAAAGGCATAATAACAATTCATAAAGGCAAGATGAACTATTAACATGTTAGTGCCAGGCAATGACGACTACATGGCAGAAATCATAAGAATGATACCGTACAAAGAAATATTTTATATTGATACATTTAAGTAGCAACTCACAAAGATTGTTTTTTTGTTATCACAGTCAATGTTGGTCAGTGTATCAGTGCTTCTACTTGATTTACTAATGAGGGAATTGCCTGGATGTGCCTTGCCCTCCATCACTGTACAAAATAAAATCTCCCTAACAGTTGAGCATTAAACTTGTTTAAGTAGGTTTACTGAAGGTTCACTACTACAAAGGTGGCAATAATGAAATCAGATATGGCCGCTGGATTGATCTGAGGTAATAGTCTGGCGGTAAGGTCCTGCAACTTCCCTTTTGATTTAAGCCCACTCCAGTAATAATCTTTAATCACACAAAAAGGCACCGACTAGATCATTTAAAATCTTAAATTTTTCTGTAAATGTAATGCAACTACCGTAAATGAAAAATCTGCAAACATCAGAATTTACTCCAATCCCATATTTAAGGTCTGGTAACTGCTGAAGAAATTTGCTATCAGAGTACAGTATTTTCACCATGCCTAGGAAAAGAATTACAGTAAGAAAAATGTGAGTGCCACCTTTAAGCTACAAACTTATTCATAATAATTATAACTCTGCATCCCATACTCAATTCCATATTGTACCATGAATGGGCTTCTGATTCAAATTAAGACGATCAATAATATAATTTTAGTATCTTGTAGGGTAGAACTAGTACTGCATTGGAGAAATCATGAAAACAAAAATATCAGTACTGTACTGATATACTATATCCTCCAGACAATGACAACCTTCCTGGGGCACACCATGAATTAACTGGAGCCTGAGCAACATTACATTGTTATGCAATGACATAACCAGAAGCCCATACAATCAGATTTTAATTTACTGACAAATGCTTCCCCCATCACTATCACAGCAGGGCAGGTAATGATCTAGGAATGGCAGGGTAGGGTAACGTCAAGGTGTTTGGCTGTGTTGAAATATTAAAGATAAAGGCAATATTGACCTGGTATGGTCAGAGGTTGGCAGGAGGAGTGTTAAGAATGGTACTGTACATAAAGTCAAAGTGGATGGGATTGAAGCTTACTGAAGTGCTGTTAAGTTGCATAAAGTGAGAATATTGCAAGGAGGGAAGGAGTGAGTCTCAGTAACATATATCTTTGTACACAATCACCATCGTGTGTCACTCACTATACCTTCTCTACTTGCCATATTCTCTCTGTTTCCTTGAATAAATAACAATAAAGTGCTGGGCTGGCTGGCTGGCTAGATGTCAGGTCTCACCGGTCCAAGGTCAAGGTGTTGGCAGAAGCCATGATGGGTGTAGGCAGGCTTGTGGGTATGTTGGGTGGTACACACATACATACAGGCAGTTGTGAAGGCAGGGAAATATAATTAATAAATGGGGAGTTAGGTAGGTAGGTGATCACAAGTAGGTGGGCAATTGTTACCGAGGTATGAATAAAAGGAGTATGTAGAGTCAGTCATGTGGGCTTTAGATGTACATGGAAGCAAAAATATGTGGGCAAGAAGATTAGTGTACATGGATGGAGGCAGTCATGAGTGGGCAAGAGGTGTACATGGATGGAGGCAATCATGTGCAAGGAAGAGGTGCACACAGAGGCAATCATGCGTGGGTGGGCTGGGTGGTGGTCATTTGATGGTGGGCCAGTCTTGCCAAGTACTCATTGCGTTCCTTCTGGTCGAGGTACCACACTGTGATGGCATATCTGCTGGTGGTAACAAGGTGACAAATTAGTTGGCAACCTTTAAAATTGTTCAGTGTATAATAATTATACTGTAATTCTAGTCTAGACAATACATAAAGCTTTAGAAAAGTAATCATACTCAAGCAGGTAACTCACAACACAGCTACATTTTAACAGGGCCAGAAGGTAAACTATTATAGAATATAGAAATAGGAAGGTGCAATACCTCCTCTTACTTTAATAATGCAAAAGTCATCTGCCATCTTTCCATAGTTAAATATTCACTTTGGCCAGCAAATAATTAATAAAAAGCATAGACCTAAACTGTCAAGGAAGCTGTATGGACAAACCTGGTAATTTTAGCGGGTAGAACTTCATGGGGATTCCGTCTGTCTGACCAAAAGAACAGCATTCGGTCAAACAAGGGTTCGATGGATGCAACCTGATCCTTTCCTTCTGGATATATTCTTAACACGCCTCCATCCTACAGGCATTGGAGAAATCATTGAAAATTAAGGTACAATATCTAATGTTTACTTTGCAATACACTGTAGCCTAAATGAATATGAAAACATATGGCCATGAAATAATTTTACTGTAACTATCTTAATGATAAGTCCTTTCCTCTTAGGACACCCTGTATACATCTGACCTCCCACTCTCTTTCATAGGGTTGGCTGTCATGCCACAAGTCTCCAGTCATCCCTGTGTACATAAAACATTCTTGCACACCATGGACCCCTGTACTCCTACCTGACAACTCCCACCTTCTCTCATTATGGTTTTCACATCTCTTTGTTTCCAGTCAATCACTCCCACCTCTCTTCTTGCTAACTCTCTCTTTCTCGCTCTCTACATATATATATATATATATATATAAAATTTCCTTTCCTGGCAGTACAAGGTTCTATATTTTCAGTTGCAGACAAAGAGCAACTCAACATCCAAGTGAATATACTGCAAATATATGCCTTATAACATTGTTTGTATTGGTGTAAACTACAGTAATAAGTAAAAAAAAAAAAACGAGTTGTTAACATTTGGCAGCAACCCTTTTTTTCCCAAGGCCCCTCACAGTTTCTCCTTCCCTCTCTCAACCATTACTATATAATGCCTTCTCTGCTCGCCCCAGCCAGTCACGCTCGACTCCCATCACCTTCAACCACTGCATCCACTCCATCCTCACTTATTTCCATCACTTAATCGGTCCACTCAACGTTAAGTTTTTATTTCATCCCCTCCTACATCACCAAAATCCATTCCACTCAATCTCTGCTGACCTATTACTGATAATAACTTCAGATTCATTTTCCTGTGACCTGGATAGCATTATTACTTGCTTAAAAATTACCAGTACAAAGTGAAACTGACAAAGCATCATTAATAATACGGATTAGAGGTGAGAATAGGGCACATTTTTTTGTAAGCTAGAACCAAGTAATTTGATATTCACTGCATGTACTGTATATTGTGTACTAAAAGTATTAAAACTACAGATGCAGATAAACATGTGACGAGTGAAACAAACCACGGAAATAGTCTTCCTCAAACTAACACTCATATATTTCATATAATATTTAAAATTAATAAAAGGTAAAGCCTGGGTTGGCGTACGTGACACAAGGCAGGGCCCTGCAAGGAGCATAAGCAATGCCAGGGGCCACTGAGCGAGCACGCAAGCACAGGTAGTGGGTTTTACAAGACCGCGTAATTCAAATAATCATTTTCTTTTTGTTAACATTATGAAGTATCAAGTTCTTGAGAACCATTTCTAAGTACGTATCTCGCTACCGTACACAAGTATATCATATCTTAATGTCTAATAACCTAAGAGAACGCTGTGACTCTAGAAAATTGAGCTTCTGCGGCAGCTAAATTAGGTTCAACTACTCGAGGAGGTAGCAATGCCAGTTCTAGTGCAGGTGGTGAAGGTGTTAATGGGGAATGGGGCAACCAGCCTTAAGTGTTGCAAGACCTGCTTCACACTTCAACATTTTCCTTCTTGATCTTCCATTAAGCAACCTGACCAAGGGCTTTCAAACTTTCCTTGACAGACTGTGAGTGGAAGCGTGCCAGACAATACAGTCGCGGTCAATAGTACTTCCCTAGCACCACCATCTCGAACTGATGAAATGTATCCTGACAGTTTGTGACGTGATAATTATAATTTCTGCGATCTTTTTCAGCTTTGAAAAGATTTCAAAAGGGGTGACGAACAACTATTGACCGAAACTGTCCCGTAAATAAATTGAAGAGGTAGTATAACTTACATCTTCTGACCAGTCTCTGTTAAGATAATATATAGCGGTGATACAGCGACCGTCACCGTTGGGGTTGTCAACATGCTTCACGTAGTGAGTATCTCGACCTGGATAACATGCCACCATCGCCTGCAAACATGGAAATATGAGTAAGTTAGGTACTCTACACTCGTAGTTATGTAATGGATATGAAAATATATTAAAAACTATGGTAACATCACTGTACCATGGTTAGAATATTACAATTCATTACGGCAATTTGCCACATTCCTTTACTACACCTTTGGTAAGAACACTCAACACACACTGTAAAGATATGCACGATCACTACAATGCCTAAAATAACACGGCATGCTACCGGCCGCTCTGGGTGACATTTAAACATTTAAGGAAACCTCCATCTAAGATCGTTATACAGTGTTTTGAAATGCATTCCATAACACGCGACTCCTATATAGAGCCCAAACTGTGACGTATACTGGTGGCCCAAGTAGCCTAAACATGTAGCCCAGAGACGAGAATATACACCATAGTTATTATCACAAATAATCGTAATCAGCTATCTATTAAACTTCCAAAATAATATCAACGGAATGTTATTTAGAAGTGTACCGGTATGTGCAAAACTAAAGCTGAAGGCTATATCTATCCCATACTACAAATTTACAGATTCAATGATGAATGTCAAGGGGAAGAAAAGAGCTGACAAAAAAGATCTTGTACCACTAAAAATGTGGCAAAGAGGGGGGACAACACGCAGGAAGATATAAACAGGAAGGAAGGGACAGTGGGATGAGAGAATAGGGGACTGGCTCATGTGAATGTGTCATAATATAAAAATATATATAACTGTATTGATACTCACTCTAGTTCTCCAAGTAATGTTGTAGTTGGCCAGCATTCCCGCATCTTGGTGTTTGTTCGCCTTGGCCACCAGGGAGTCCACCACCGTCACCAGCTGCCCTATACATGAGCAGTGGGGTTCTCCGCCGGTGACCCAGGCGATCTGGTCTCCTCGTATCATGCCCCTCGCTTGGTCCTGTACTTGTCTCGAGACTACCTGACCCGCCTCCAGCGCCCCGTGTGACTCCAGTGCTTTTACCTCGTTCAGGATGTGGTCCGCTCGTTCTGCTCCTGAAGTGGGAAAAATAAGAATATTCCGTTACTATTCTATTTGATAATAATTTGCATAAATATAACACTAACTGGATATGAGCCTATATAACCACCATGGTCGGCAACACAAAGATAAAGTTATACATACAACCCAAAAACCATGCACGATTTTACAACCACCACATTCTTATCTACCTACTAACAAAAGGATCTAAAATACATATTACACATGGGCGCTAAGAGGTACATAAATACGACGGTGGATGCATAGATGATATCGAATTGATCGAAGGTACGTACACATTAAAGGTCCCTAGGGGGAGGTACAGTGACTGGGCACCTCAGTAATAAATGCAACCGTTCATCGTAAACAGTTTGTTTCAGTTTCGGGCACTAATCTGAGATAAATTTATATTTACCATTAATATAAACATGACAATTATCTTTACTTGCTCCTCACCTGTTTCTTTAATAGCATGACAAATTCACACATTTCACCTTTGCTCGGTATTATTCAATACTCTCCAATTCATCTAGAAAAAACACATTACACTGATATTTTTGCTATAGATTCATGCCCTCCTATTATTAGGGTATGGGCTCTAGTGAGTCTAGTCTTCCTATTTCTTATCACGTATGCGCCGTATGGAATCGAAGAGTTTGAATGAAGAGTTTGAATGACGAGACTTTGAACTCTCCCGTAAGTCCCAGAATAATAGTTTTAATGTTTGTATCGTCATGATATTCAACGAAAAGATGGTCACTAACGTACTGATGGAGTTGTGAGGCCTGAAATGGCTACCCGATACAATAAGTAACACTTGGATACCCTAAAACCCCTTTCTTGTACACATTTTATGCACGAATTCATCCATGGTGTTGATGGCGTGGCACCGGCAAGACTCCACAGAGTCATCGTACCGGTACAACGCCTTCGTCAACACCACCGATATTCTTTCTAGCATATGGCCCATAGTTCCTGACAGGCTCTCTATCACAGCTGAGTAAAGAACTATCTACCAGGTATGTACTGCTACACAGTAAGCCAGAGTACAGTACTAGGCCTATTTTGCCTCGCCCCGATGCCTGGCTACGTCAAGAACATCCAAGAGTGAAACCTTATAATATTACAAGGCAGCAAGATTATACGAATATATGCCTATAGGTTTTCTTAGGTGTGTAGATTTGGCTATAACTTTCATGTAACTGCAATATAAATTTCAATTTCCACCAAAAGATTTCCTGATAATATGATCGCCGCTCATGGCAACCTAATCCCTCAATCTAGTCTGGATAAAAATGAAAGTAATATTGGTGAAAGGTGATGACGTGACCAAACACTATCGAGACTTGATGTGTTTAGCGATAACCAATCATGTAAAATTAACAACTGACTGACTGTTCCAATTAGTAAGTATATAATTATAGGCTACACCAGAGAAAGCGCATATCCGAGTTTTCTTTGTTCTGGGATGCAACTGGATCTCTGTGCCAAATTTGGTAACGATTTGTTCGAGATATAGCGAGTGTTGCAAGACAATCCAAGCCCTAGCTTATTACTGTATATAAATAAGCATGTATGTAGCCCTGTACTATACCTACAGTGCGACCTCAAAAAACCTGTCTTACGACCACCATCTGGAAACAATTTAACTCCCAGAAATTCGTGTAAGAATCATACACAGTATCTAACTATAACCTTGAAACCTTGGTCAATCTTAAAGGAATATTCCTAGTCACACTCAGACCTTGGTATGACCTTGCATGGCTGCCCCTCACCGCCTCCAAGCTAAACATGTCTCCCTGGGCAACCTCTCTCTGCTTGAAGAAAGTGCGCGTCGTTCTCACGGGTACCCCAGCGAAAATATAAACTTCCTCGCCTCGTGTATATACTGTCTGATAACAAATATGCTGTGGTAGATTATTACAGGAAAACTAGCGAAGCATGTTTACCAAAAACAGAAGAAAACTTTTATGAGAAAACAGGCAAAAACGCCGATGGAGATAAGATATTTGTAGTTTAGAGTTTGTACATACCTGAATAGGCTAGTACTAACTAAAAGCTACTTACTACCGCAACTTATATAAAATGGTAGTGAATTAAATTGGGTGAATGTCAATGTCCTAATACTGAAAAGATACGGTAGTTCCATCCATTCCTTGGTCTATAGTACGAAGGAGCATGGCGCTGCACGAGTTTTAATTAAAGGAGCTTACACATGCCAAATACTGATTACTGGCAAAACACAATTAATCCACTCGTTTTATGAAAGGAAAGGGTTAAATACTGTCCCAGTTGTGCTTACGTGCTTCACATGAATAATGACGAAAATGCTGAACACTTAATATTCACCGTAATATGATATTTGATGGAATTGTGATAAATGAATACTGCTATTAGTAAAGTTCAGTACGAGATTTTATATTTTACATTCCGTACGTAATAGACTGACTAACTAGTGATATCGAGCCACGTGCCATTCAAAAGCACCCTGTGTGTGTGTACAAGTCCACCTGCGACCACCTCAGCATGGCATCATTGTTTAGATTAAAAACACTTGACCGCTCACCCCCTCTTATTATTCTCGCACGCAACCAACAAACATCCTCTGCCTTCCTCACACACCCTTCCCCCGGAGCCTTCTTCCCCTTTGACTCTATAATTGGATCTCCATCATGTATCACATCTAGGTTCTCCGAGCTCTCTATCGGGTGGTTCATCTCTTCTCCCTCATAATTACAAATATATAACTGCATTGCCTGTAGTGTTTCTGATGTTGCATTAAAAAAATGCATGTTGAGAAAACTAGTCCCTCAAACAAATAATATCTTCCCCAAGTCTCTAGTCACTACAGGATACTTGTCATGCAACCCAGTAACCTTCCATTAATTTCAACTTTCACTGCCACTCGTTTACTATTACAATAGAACACTCAGCATACCTCCATAAAATATTTTCATACTGACTTTTACATAACTTAAATGCAGTTATAACACCATTCATTCGAGTTAGCACTTTCACCAGTGCATAAATAAAACCATTATCCAGTGGTCTCTCTGTTCAATGGCTGAATACAGCCCACTAACATTAAAGTTTTTCCAATGATTATTTTCATGCCTCCATCTCCACAGTATGGTTATAATTTGCCCTAGATTTTCATTGGATAAAAACTGATAACATGAGGTTACACATTCACCATCCCAAAGGAATTTATTAATACACAACACCATAATACTCTGACATCAACATTTTATGCTTCCTATCTCCACCTTACATCATCTTTATAACTCTTAACATCCTATAATCTATAATAACAACATGGAGCTGTTTGGCTGGACAGCCTGAGGAAAGTCAACAACTCGTTAATATGCTCCCTTTAACCATGATGGCAGTACACAGCTGCTACTTTCCCCTATCTGTGGAAATTTCTCTACTACAATACAGAGTCCATCTTATATTACAAAGTCTGATTTCCAATCGTTCAGTACATTTCCATTTTTTCATACAGGTACCTGTACTAAAATTCTCATTTTCCATTATAAACAAGTTAATGCTGTACAATATATGGAATTATACCTTTATTCAAGTCATCATACCATACATACACACCCACACATTACCCTAATAATAGTCTCTAACTCCTACAATGTAGGTACTCTCAGCCTCATCCATGTAGCCAAGGCCTGATCATCCAGTTTCACTCCTCTTACACAAGCATGGGTATTTACAAAATCTATTACCATACACTACCGTATGACTTAAGATGACATCGAATGGTAAGCATGTACATGTATACACAGAGCTCCATAAAACAGTCCGATGGAACTATTTTTTTCTTTTAACTCAGAGGGACTACCTGTAGTATTATACTGTAAAAGGCACTGTATCATGACTCTTACATAGTCTACTGTATCTTAATATCACAGAATACACTTCCTTCAGCCTACTTTCATGCCTACTCTATTAGCATTTCCTGGTCAACCAATAACTTACACTTTTAAAAAGGGATGGTGGAGCCATCATACACAGATTTACTTTATGTGCAATGAATAATATAAAGCAAAATGTTCTTTCACATCCAACACTGTAGATTTTAATTACTATATCATAAACTTTAACTTCTGGAATTCTCAAAACTACAAGTACAGTACAGAAATAATTTACAGCACAGACCAGTTTCAATTAAGTAAGGTAAAGCATACACATACTTGCAGTAGGCCTACAGCATCATTATCAATACCTCATTTCCCTTTTTACAAGGGGTGGGGAGGCTCTACTGCCAGGGATATGAAAAGGATGCAGAATACAGAAAGTAAGAACAGAGTACCCAGTGAAATGGGTCACATACACAATCATTCACCCTTTAAAGCCCACAAAATTTTCCAAAATGGTAAAACAACTGAGAAAATATTATTACAAAGCTCTAGTGCTACTTGAAACATATCCCATGTTACACTATACCTATGTAACATCTGTCACTAAGCAATGATAAAAATACACCGATATAAAGAGGGTATACCATAAAGAGAGCTGTGATGTAACAAATCTTATAGCCTAATGGAAGAAAAGTGGAAGCTATTACTACCCTCCAACAGTGATATATGTACCACTCATATCCATCTCTATTTGCATATCCAATTAATTCCATATCTAAGGATCTATATATCTAAGGATAGATAGATAGTGATGGCTAGAAACTCATGAACAGCATGTTTTATGAAACTCTAGATGACAATGTAGGCCCTATGCTTTCATAGCAAAACTATCCTATCACTGTGCATGGAGCTAGTTTTTAGTTTTGTATTTTTCTGTATGTGACCGATCCATTATGTCACAGTGTTTTGAAACATTTCTGGGTATGATACTCGAAAGAACTATACAGGCTGTACCATAGTTAAAATATCACATTTATTATAATGAATCTGAATTTATTCAATTGCTTTTCTTATGTATATTTTGTCACAAATTTAATAAAAGATAGCCTATTATACATTTAATCCATGGTAGTGATGGAGGCAGGGCTACACAAACTAAACCAAGCCGTATATAGCCTGGGATAACTGGGATGTTCCAACAGAACTACTGTACTGTCTGACAGGATTGATTTCTCTTTAAGTTTCTGATTAAAGGTTGGACTTCAAATATCACATAAATGAAATATTAACCCACTGCAAGACTGGTACGGTTTTAAGTTTAATTATTAAACAATCCATACTCACCGAGGAAGTCATCGATGACACAAACTCCATATTGATTGAGGTCACGGACGATAGATTCCAAGATCCCAGCAAACCACTCCTCATTGAACCCTCCTTCCTCTAGGGACTGAGAATCCGCCCCATCCCGCACGTCGAACAGAGCCGACGTTTTAGAGGAGCGGTGCGAATGTGACGACGGTAATGACGCCTCCAGAGACGATATACTAGAGTCAATAGGGGTGCTGAGGTCAGGTTCTGGCGGAGATCTCCTCCTGTATCGACCTCCACCATGCCTTCCACCACCACTACCCTGAAATTGTAGGTTTTCTTGACTTGTGCATGGCTGTTGTTGCTGTGGATGCTCCCCTGTTTCTGTCGTCAGGGAGTCTAACAAGCCTTCATCAAAAGAGAAGTTTGTTTTATGGGAAGGCCATTTTGCTTTCTTGCCCTCAGCCCCTCTGCCACCACCACCAACAACACTACTACCACCTTTATGAATGGCACCATTTTTGGATTTACAGACCTGCTTGTGTTGCTGCCAGTGTTGCATCTGATGGTCTTTGTTGCAGTACCAAGCATTCTTACATCTACTACACATACGAAGTTCCCCGTCTCGACTGTGACAGTGTGCACAAACTCGAAAGTTCACCCCATTGCTCATTCTCCTGTTACCATCACAAAAAAGTCTTTTCTCATTTACACTACCACCAAGGTCGAACCGTTCTCGCGAGACAGTCGTCATTAGTAAACGTTAGATCATCAACATTAAACATATACACTAAATTAAGTTACGGGTATTGCAAAGTTATCCTATGTGCTTCACAATTAGTTTGTTTTCCACTAAGTCATATGTATGGGTCCTCTTTCAAATGGATAGTAGTGGTGGTCTATTATGCAAGTTGGATAGTAATAATATGACAGGCCCGTGGCAAGGTTAGTAGGACTACTCACGGCAGCTGCCATCCATCCACTCACTCACTACATTAACAACAACAACAACAACACTGATACACCCTTTCCTCCTCCTGTGTTTCTTATCATATCATATCACAACGGGTTGAATGGTTGGCCCGATCAGTGTTCATGATATAATGCCTCTACGGTGCACTGACTAAGAATGACTTGGGGTAAGAGAGATGAGGTGAGTGAGGTGTGTGTGTTGGCCTGCCTGGCTTGTGTGTCTCTCAGTCACTCACTCGCTCAGCTGTTGCCCTACTACCTGTGTTATCCTTCCATCACCTCATTTACATATCTATTTTTATGCAATGTACCTCTTTTTCTCCATGTATGATATGGTTATAATGTTCTTTGTGTCTGCAATTGTTGTATCTGTGTGCAATTTAATGCCAGTTACATAATGGGAAATTGTGAAAAAGTTAACACTACGTTGTAACCCCGGAGTGAGATGCCAAATACTCATTACTCTCATTCTTCGCGCAGAAAATTTCAATTTTTTTCCTAAAACATAGGTTTTGTTTTGTTCTTCAGTACTTAATACGAGAAAGTTACGTATGATTGCTGTTATGGTTTTATTATATAAAAATGATAGTCACAGGAATGGCATATTTTAAAGTGGGATATATTTCCGAATTGTAAACAGCGTGGGAGTGAAGGGCTGGCAGCAAGAACTTACATTCGATTCGAGAGCAAAAGTAGGGAAAGTTCACATTGCCGGTATCATGCATATTATTATAATTGGAGTGGTTGATAGAATGTAGTACTTTCCATCGCGCGTAAACTACACATGAACTCAAACTAAAAAAAAACTAAACATCATGAGTTTTTTAGTGATGCAGGTTAAATTACTCATAATCCGTATATATATATTTTTTGGTGTCCCAAAAGTTCCTCAACCGAAAGAATAGGCATGGATTTTCAAATTATATTCGAAAGTCACAACATTTACTCGAAATCTCGAATGAGAGAATAGTAAACACTGAACCAGCAAGGAGCTTTCGGCATTCAGTTTTCACTTTTTAAAGACAATAATAAACACCAAGGTCACTTGGTCCCGACTCTCGAGATATTTGTCACACATACCTGCCAGTTCTCCCATCACAGGTGATAAATCACCAACAACCATTATCAGAGACCTCCTTGCTGACCAATATGACCTAAAAATGTCTGACGGGGAAGGATCATGTCCAGTTGTCAAAAGATAAATAGGTATGGTAAGCTGTCCCAGTTTGTTGTTGTACTGTAGTTAGCAGCAGATAAGACATATTACACGCCCTAGATTAAGTAATTGTTTTGTAGACCAATATGAATATTGCAAGGTCGGTATATATTAATACAGGTTTGGGGATGGCGTGCATGAACCAATGTGGGTAATTGAAGGTCATATTAACTTGAGTTATGGAAGGATAATGATGACATGATCAACCAAGTAGTGAATATAAGAGCGCGTTGCATCACCAACCAATTTTCCGCCCACTCAGATACATCACAATCCCTCCTCTTGACTTGATAATGGCCCTAGTTAGCAGATAGAAGACTGACTCTACCTCTTTACCTGACACCGAGTTCACTGGAGCCATTATATCCCTCTTACGAAAGATAAGTGCTCTGACGTAGTGTATGTAGGAGCAATACTCTCTCATAATTCACTAATTTTCACTTCATCAGGCCTAGAGTCTAGACTTTAGGGACTGAATTACTATACATTTAAAACATATTTTCGCTTAGTTTACTTCATTAATGTAATAATTGTGTTAACTTTTAAATCCATTATTTTACCTAACGAGTTTGTAGTACCGTACTTTTATGATGTAATAAAATTTGACATTTAGAAGAATTGCATGCTACAGGGAAGCCACGAAGCAAAGGGGTTAATGTTAATGCCTACTTAATATAATGAATAATGTACTGTACATTCGTGATGTTCAGTTGGATGAAAGACTCTTCGTTGTTCACATTATAATATCAGGTTCTAGAGATTAGAGTTTCAGTAATGTATGTTTTTCCATTCCTATATGACATATCCACTACTAACTCCCATAACATACGGAAACTGGAAAGCTATAAACGCAAGTCACTAAATAATAACAGATTCTTGTGGGTTGAGGAGCGCAAGTGTCATTTATTTTCGATCTTGTGCGAGCGACAGGCCGACAGCGTATTTGTTTGTCAACTACGGAGTACCGTGAAAAGAAAATTATTAATAATAATTATATGTCCTACCTACAGTTCGTGAGGGAAGGGTCAGAGTTTGGAAAGGAACCCCAAAGAGGGAGAGAGGAAGAAATTACAAATAACTTTAATTGTGTGGGGCAACAGATCTTATCGGCTCCTCGTCACCACTACCGCCGCCATTGCTACCTCAGCCCTACTCACGATCACCACCACGATGAAACACCACGCACGCACCCTTCCCCTCCCCTCCCCTCCGTGACGGAACTATAGAGGATTATTAAAAGTGCAAGGGAGACTGGGAGAGCAGTGGAGGGAGCGTAGACAGTTTCGAGCAGATGAGAAGGGGCGTGGGAGGAGAATGGAGCGTGCGGAGCTAGCTAGAATTAAGAGAAGATGAAAGGGAAACACCTGAGTATAGCGAGCTGCCTCAGCCTTTCTGCACTTGGATTAAAATCCATATCTTACTGTTTGCTTCTTCTGTGACATTGTGGTGAGGGACGATTAGGAGTTCTGTTAGCACCTACTGTGTACGTGCAGTGGGTAATGGGGCAGTTTTTCCCTGTATTTGCGTCCTGCGTCTGATGCAAACCGAGATTTCCACCATTATCGTATAGCTGTGTCCTAAATTTGTCAAGTCTGCTCATATATTCTGTCGACTGTGCTATGCGTTTAAGCGGTTGCATGGTATAATTGGATTGGTGTGTGTTACTTGAGAAACAATGGCTTTACACAGTCGTGAACAACACTAGGCTACGTATCTTTGTATTTGTTTAGTCCCGTCCAATAGTCATGTAATAGATAGATATTGAGAGAATCTTATGAACCAATGTTTCAGAGACCAATTAAGAGTTGTCCTTTCGTATAATTTTCTAGTCCTTTTAATTCGAAAGTGTTGTACTGTAGAACTATTAGTAATAAATTAGGCGTCACGTCTTACACATAACTCGAGTAAGCTTGACCATCCAATCTTAGGTTGACGTATATTCTGTAACATTTTACATAGCATGTAGTTAGTTCAAGCTGATGTTTATGGGTTAATACGAATAAGTATTTTACCTTTGGATATTGTACCCTACTCTCCACATATCAGGGAAATATCAAAATCAGGGAAAGAGTTAAGCGAGTGTGGCAAACTGGCAATTGGAAGGGATGGGGATATATTAGATAATATGAATCTGTACAGAGTTCTGAGCAAATGAAGGGTAGAAAAAAGTGGGTGTCAATATAACCCATCATCAGCACTATAATATATAGTACACTATAGACCACCATAGGACACATAAACAAGTACACAATCGGAATCTATTCTATTCAAGTGCAGAGAGGCTGAGGAAGTGGTTTTCATATATCTCTTAGGAACTGCGTAAGTTGGGGGTGAATAACATGGATGTAGCACACACACACTCACAGCAGATATAGGAAGCATATTGGTGAAAGAGAGGGTAAATGAATATGTGTAATGTAAAATAGTGTGTGTATGTGTATTGGAGAAGCGAGTAACAACAAACAGCATGTAAATAGGAAGGATGTGAATTGTTTAAACTTTAATGGAATGCGTGCGTGCGTGTGTGTGTGTGTATGTGTATACGTGAGCAACATCACATTTCCCTTACGATACTCACCCTTTATATCTCCCCACCCCCTTGCTCACCTCGCATCATAAACCCTCCCCCCCCATACACCCACCCACACCTCTCCTCCACAGGCCATACCTCCACATAAAAGACCGTATTAAGAGATCATAAAACAACTCATTTCTCCCTTTATTGTCGTTGTTTTTAGACTTTTTTTAGATTAATTAATCCATCTATCCGTACCCTTTTTATTTTATACGGTTACTGTTTCCCATTTTTACTACGGCTAAGTAGAAGCAATCACGTTCATCCCTGAGTAATTCCTAACCTCAAACAAACAAACCTCCCCCTTGGGGTATACCTTCCCCCCAATAAATACCTTTTAAAATAATAATAATAATAATTGACCTTACTTTCCTCATCCGTCTATTTCCTCGGTAAAATGATGTTTCCGCACTGAAAGTCTGACACCAACTATTCCTTAGGTACATAACACCTAACTAAATGATTATCTAACATTGTAACCTGTGTGTCGTGCTGTCCTGTAGGTGATGAGGTAACACAAATGACTGGACGGTGTGTGAGAGAAAACGCCTTGACGAGGGGGGACTTGGTTAGTGATAATATTACCGTCGAATGCTTCTTCAGGCCACACCTTACTTAATTAAGGCCCCTGTGAACGTGTATGAAAACTGCTGGAGTCTTCTGATTCCTCCTGAGCATGCCACGAAACAAGCTCATTCCATATAGGTGGTGTTTCGTGGCAATATTTGAAGGACTCATTTATCTCCAATTTTCTGACTACATCACAGGGTCCCTTAAGCTATATTACTGTATAGGAAAACTCCCTTAAAGTTTGAAATCTCCTTTCAGGAATAATGAGGCCATTTGCTTTCTGATATATACTGTATAATATTATATAGTTTGAAGGTATAGTTAAATAGTACTCCATTACAGATAACCTATTTCCTTCACTAAAATAAAATTATATACTGGTGATATACATTCTAACAAGTGTATACGGCCATGGAGCTCAATGCTTGTCGTTAAATAGTACTTCCAACAAACCACTCTATGATAATAATGAGGAGATACAGATGTCATGGTGTACTGAGTGAGCCATGCAGCATGACACACAGATAGTATAGTGGGGAAAGATACTGTAACTGAAGAGAAGAAGTGACGCAGCAAAGAAGGAAAAATGTGTTAAATGTCTAATATGCAAGGGTGCACTATTATGGATCTCTAATGTAAACAAGGAGTGAGATTCGAAGAAATGAAACTGAGCTGCGCATTATACAGATGCTCTCTCCCCCTGAAATAATTAAACGTAAAAGGTATATATACAAGATTCCTCCATACTAGGCCTCGGCAAGAAATTCATTATGCGTCTGTATATAATTCACCTATTTTGATGAGTCACCTGTCATTAATGTCACACAGATAATTATAAAGATTCACGGAATTTCCACAATTACAGAATTAACCTCGACATCAAACCACGTAGCCTACAGGACTTAAGGGGGAAGTACAGTGTTGGTAAATCTGGAGTAGATGATTCCTTAAAACTAATCCAAGCAACAGAACACCATTATTTTTATTAATTTGGTCCCGTTTCCTGGCATACTTTGGAGGAATCATGGCACTCCAATGTACCGAAAGAATACTCTCCCCTTAAGGGTGATAAGATAAGGCGAAGCATTTTATATAATTATACGGTACTACTGTCTTGGCGAACAATTTTGAGAAGGGAACTTATGTAATTATCCTTTTCGTTCACAGACATTAATTATAAGTACCCCAGTGATCATGTAAGAGAACTATAACTGGTGGAGGCTTCTGCTGATTCTTCCTGACTATACCACGAAACAAGCTCCTTCCATAATACTATGTAGGTGTGTGTTTCGTGGCAATACAAGAAGGACTCATTTACCTCCAATTTGTTTTTTTGACTACATCACATGCAGGGTCCCTGAAATACTGCAGTTGTTTCTTCCCACATACGGTGTGTATAATTAAAAATGTTTAGCCACGAACCCATTGGCAACATTGTGCCCTCGTCAATACACTTATAATTTGGAAGAATCTGTGTGTGACCTCCACGACCCTTGAATGATGGAGATATAGAGGGTGACAATCTTTATGGAGGGTTAATGCAGGGCGATTCCTCCATATTACACAACGAAACTGACCAGACAAACTAAACTAAAGATAGGCCTATTCTGTTGCATGGAACAGTAGGTTAATTAATATATTTTAGCGGTACTTTACACTTGTATTATATATATATCCCTTTAAATGTCAGTAGCGCTACCACTAACAAGGCTTAATTGTTTATCTCTAATTGATCAGAGATTAAAAAAAAAGTAAATGTCATCAGCCACTCTATCAAGATTTATTAAGGAAAGAAATAATGTGTATATAACCTACTAGAGAGAGAGAGAGAGAGAGAGAGAAAGAGAGAGAGAGGCAGGAAGGGAGGGTACAGTACATAAGGAGGCTGACTCGAATGTTGCAAGTGACTCTCCAAAGATAAATATTTGCCTACAGGCTTGCGCAACGAGTTCAGAGTCTATTTATACCCCGCAGGAAGAAGAAGAAGCAAAGAGATGCGTTCAGTTCATTGGTTTACAGTTGGACACATGAATGGGTGGTACAGCCCAAGTGAAATTTGGTCAATTTCTCCCAATATCAAGTTCATTTGTGCCAAATAGGAGACACCAGGGGCAGAAGTCAGTATTGAGGATGGTAATAAAAAGCAAGTACCTGATAATAGACACTGGTTACTCAAATGGGACAAGTATCTTTCACCTGGACTGTACCACCCATTCATGTGTCTAACTGTACGTACTACCTGTGTTGTCCGTCCTTTCTAACAACAAGACCATAGCCTATACTTCGAACAAGGTTCATAGTCTGACTTATTAGTGTATAGGCTATATATAGATATAAGTATGGTCTATTATCCTTGGCCTAGACTATATAAATTATTATACCTCGCCACGCTTTACAAAATACTCATCACGTCCTGCGCCAGCCTACGTGACAGTCAGTAAACACAGGAAGGCCATATCAAAAGTCTCATCACAAGGCCACATCAAAAGTCCGGCCATACGAGCCAAATCAGCCTCAAGTACACGACTCTTTTAAGATCACTACAAATAGAACATACACAAGCGCATCATTCATCAGAGCATATTATTATAATCTTACATAAATGACGGAGAACTGAAACTTAACTTCCTGCCGACACGTAGCCTAGTGAGCAGTACAGATCCTATATGTTTAAAATGTGTGTTCTTAATTAAAACGTGACAAAACGGCTGTAACGCAAGTGATGTTTCCACTTACACACACACACACACTGGGGTACAAAATACAAATGTTATCATACCTTATTAAGCTACTAAAGGATCACACACACACACATATTTGATAGTCACGTCCCATCAAGGATATCCTACAATAATATGTAAATCTATTATGGTACTTCCACGTAGCCCCAACTCCATGAAGCTCACGTACACACAAGGCTCAGAAAAATCAATCTCTCTCTCTCTCTCTCTCTCTCTCTCTCTCTCTCTCTCTCTCTCTCTCTCTCTCTCTCCATTCACAAGGTTCAGGAATATCTCTCTCTCCACAAGGTTCAGGAAAATCTCTCTCTCTCTCTCTCTCTCTCTCTCTCTCTCTCTCTCCTACACATGTCCTTGTTCATCTACCATTCTACCCTCATATATACATTTCCATACAATTATTCTATTTGAACATCGTAACCTATTAGTACATTCAATCATTTTGATCTATTGTAACTTAAGATAATTAATTTCTATTCCAGTAACGACAGTAGATAGCCTGTCCCCTATTCCCGCACCCCCTAACCCCACCAAGCCTGTTCCCCAACTCCCACAGACCCGCATCCCCGTGAAGCCTATCCCCTACGCCCGCACCCCCTAACCCCCCCCCAAGGCTGTCCCCAACTCCCGCACCCCCCGTGAAGCCTATCCCCTACTCCCGCACCCCCCTAACCCCCCCAAGCCTGTCCCTCTAATCCCGTAACCCCTTAATTAAGCCTTTGAATTACGTGGAGTCCTTGAAGATACGTGAGGAAATTGATCATCATTATTATTACATACGAATAACACTTATATATAACCTAATAGGGGATCTGTTTCGTGGCATAGTTTGGAGGAATCATAGACCTTCCAATTCACCAAAAAAAAAAAAAAAAAACAGAACCAACCTCCCCTTTAGGGAAACAAAAACTGAATAAATATCAATAATCAAAACAAAGAGGTTGAAATATACGATAGAAATGTCATATTTGTTCTATTTTAGTCTTCCCACCATATTTCATGCGTTTTCTCTATATTCCACGGTTCACTTTCTTTTTTTCATCCTATAATTTTTGTCGTTTTTCTTTATATTTTGTCTATTTCTTGGATTGCATGAAAACACGTGTAACATCTTCTTAATACTGCAACATCAACACAAACTAACAAACTGCCAGCTCACTACCATAACAACCAGAGAGTAACAACTAACAACATAATATATTTGTGACCGAGTGGTGGTGTTGTTGGTGGTGGTGGTGGTATTATGTACTACAGTCGCTGTTAATAGTTTCCATATACATAGAGATGGTTTACGTAATCTATTTGACATTTTTCTTCTTTGTTATGAGTTATATATAATTTCTATTAATTACGTAAGAAGTGGCAACTTATATTTTACACATCAATAAAAGTAGTAATATTAAAATAGCACAGAAAAACAATTAATGATTATGGGTTATCTGTGTGTTACCCCTACTCGTACAGGCTGAAATTTATGACCTCGACTGTACGTACTGATGCTCTATAGATAACACCCATATATGGAAGGAGTGTTGTGAACCCATAATTATCTTTCTTGGTGGGAGAATGATATATTGTGAAGGAAGAACAGTTAATATATAATTATATGTTGTTTAATTATCATATATTATCTATTATTCTTATCATAGCATAGGTCTACAATTCATTAGTTAACACTATTATAATGATTTTTTTACGTAACTAATGTACAGCCACGAGCAAAAGTCCCACAGCAGGTGAATGAATATATTTTGTGAGTTATTTCAGGGATATAATTTCATGAAGCCGTATTTTAGAGACTGACAATTACTGTATATATTTTCGATTGTTATTTGAGTTTTTTTTCCCCAAGTTGCAGAAAATTATTGGACGTGACTGTACATGATAATTATTAGATTATATGTTTACCAATTAATTAAGTAAACGTGTACAGTACATGTCAAAATGAACAGCCTACTTACCCAATTGTAATTCGGTATTAAGAGGTAGTCCCCATACATGTAGAATAAAGGGATATTTTTCCTTGACTGTCCTTGTATGTGTGACAGTTTTCTTCGGGCCATTAGAGCTCTTTGTCTTCTTTGTGATACCGGGACTATTTGGTCACCATAAGTATTATTTCCTTCGAGTAGTTCCCTCTTGTAACTCTCCGCATCCACGACATTTTTTCCTTCTTCATCCCCCACGTCACTCTCTTCAGATTCTGATTTTCTCTTTTTCGTCACATAGTTTCTCATCTCGTCTGGGAGAGGATGGTTGGTGGGGAGGATTTGCGACTCCGGGTAACGAACAGCGGCCAGGAGGTGTAGAGGGATTGGGTGAACCACTTGACTCCGTTCTTCCTGTAATAAGGTGTTGTTGGAAGGTGATGGAGGTAGTAGTAGTGGTAGTGATGGTGGTGAAGGGGGTGTGGTGGTACTGGTGACTTGCATTTCATCCTGCAGTCTCCTACACATCACAACATCCTGTAAGGGCGTCAGGTCACACCCTCGAGGATCCCTCTGGTCGTATTGGGGACTGTGTGGTAACAGCATGGTTGTTCTTCTTGTTATATTATTGCTGTTATCGATATTATATATGATTTTTCTTTCCTCGCAAATGTTCAGCTTGAAATATTGGATTCAAATCTATTCGTTTCTCATTTGTGGTGCAGATTCTTTTCTTCGGATTGTCACGGCTTAATTGCAACTTAATAAATTAAACTTTATAAATTAATGTTTAAACATCGAACGTCAAGATATACTAGATGTTTACTTCTCTAACTTAATATCACAGTAAAATAATTTGTACTTTGAACAGGAACTCTGATTTCACCATGCATGCACTCGTCAGACACGCACCGTCAGGTCTGTTGTATCCATTCGTCTCGTATATCCAACACTGTTGATGGAAGCTGTAGAGGTTACTGTACGTCCTTGAACCACAAACAGCTTCACTATACGGCTGATAAAAGTTACAACACAACACGAGTCACGTTTGTGGAGGTAAGGAGCGTGTACATCTCAACTCCCGTCCTGTAGCGATATGGTCTCAATCAGTGGAGCAGCTGGTATTATAAACGTTTGAACCTCCCGCCTGTGACAACTGACGTTTGACTCACCTGTGCGCATGCGTAAGGCCCAAACGTGGTATCCGATGCCTTAACTTTCTCTTGCTGGAGTAACCTAGATCGTTTACCATGCCCATTTCCTCTTTCTCAATTATTATTTTTTACAGTACAATGATCACAGAATTAGTTAGACCAAACAGGACTCATGTTAGATATTTGTGTGCTTCATTTGTGGCACAACTGGTATGAGAATATATTCCGTGGAAAGCAACAAGTGGCATCATGGCCTCCTCGCCTGCCTCTGGACGTTGACAGGGCGGAGCATTGGGTGGGTCTTCGTGTGTGTGTGTGTGTGTGTCTGGGACGGGGTAGGAAGTGCGGACGTGACTTACACCACATACTGTAATGTTGTGTGTATGTCCTCTACCTCATTGTTGCCAGCTCCATGATAGTTGCCTCACCCATTAATAAATAAAGGACTTTATCGCCCGTAGTTTTAATAAATTTGAGGGCCCTTACTGGAGCTCCATGAATTTTCCAAACTACTCCGGGCAACAGATTCCCAATTAGAAATATTGAAGGGTTCTGTGGCCTGGATTATTTTGGAGGATTCATAGAGCTCCAGTAAGGGTCCTCAATTTTTTTTAAACTACGGGCCTATGTATGTACAGCAGATATCCATATAACATGATGAGATAACAACTACAACCAGCAGCTCTAGAACAGTTTCACTCAGCATGGGGTCGTCTGTACGTGGGAAAGTCCTATAATTATACAGATTGTGTGTGTGTGTGTGTGTGTACGTAGGAAAGTCCTATACATGCAGCCTGTGTGTGTGTGACTGCGTACGTGCATGTTGAGTCGACGAAAGGGCACAGAGTTGATGGTTGATGCTACCTTGTATGGTCTGTCATGCAAGTGTATAGCTGCACACACACACACACACACACGGTAATATGAACACACAATACACGCTGATACAAACATACACAAACTCACGTATTGGCGCATTCAAATACAAGCTGATATAAACACACACACATACACAGAGAGAGAGAGAGAGAGAGAGAGAGAGAGAGAGAGAGAGAGAGAGAGAGAGGAACCTGAGGAGTACACAGGAAGGGCAAACCACTCACATAAACGCCCTATATGAACACACACACACAGAGATAAGAGTACAGAGGAAGGGCAAACCACTCACATAAACGCCCGATATGAACACACACACACACACACAGAGAGAGAGAGGAGTAGAGAGGAAGGGCAAACCACTCACATAAACGCCCGATATGAACACACACACACACACACACACACACAGAGATAGGAGTAGAGAGGAAGGGCAAACCATGACCTGCCTCAAGCCAACAAACACCTCGACTTGTGCCTGGATGACTGGCTGTGTGGCTGATCGTCTGATTTTTACCACGCACACACCACCACCAGCTTATTGGGAAGAGCCTCAAATGTCCGCTGTCAGGGATGAAGGTGGAGAGAGAGAGAGAGAGAGAGAGAGAGAGAGAGAGAGAGAGAGAGAGAGAGAGAGAGAGAGAGAATATAAGACAAACGGTGTAGGTAGAGAGAGAGAGAGAGAGAGAATATAAGACAAATGGTGTAGGTGGAGAGAGAGAGAAAGAAAGAGAGAGAGAGTATATGACAAAAGGTGAAAAGAAAGAGAAGAATGTGCAAGTTTAACCTTTCTTTCTCTTGTCTGACCTTCTTCTTTACTTCCTTCATTCGTTTCTGTTTCCTATCTTTCCTTCTCCTTTTCCTTTCTTCGTGAATTCCTCTGCTACCTTCCTCCACTTCCTTCCTTCGACATTTTCATACAATTTTTTTATACTTCCCTCCTTTCCTACCACTTCTTCGTTCCTTCTTTCCTTCCTTTCCATTGTTCCTTTCATATTTCTCATCTTTCCTTCTTCCCTCGTTCTCGTCTTTCCTTCCTTGCATTCATTCCTCCCTTCTCTACATCTACCTTCGATATCTTCTTCCCTTCCATACTTTCTCTGATCCTGTCTTGGTTACTATTCCTACTATCTCCACAAAAAAAAAAAAAGAACTCTACCTAACTTATAATGTAATAGATATACCTTTGTGTTAGTTAATTTAATGTCACACCAACTTAAGTGCATTTGTTTTATGATAAGGATAAATCGTCTATTCCCTCAACTCACGCTTGGTTCTAATTATTGTCTCCAGGGGGATAATAAACCTCTACCCAAATTGGTGCATATCCAACCCTAACCCTCCCTAACATTATTATTGTAGATGCATGTTTGGCATCACACACGACACGACCTTGGCAAGCAGCAGATGTATGTCCATGCTTGCTTGTGTGTGTGTGTGTGTGTGCATGTGTGTGTTATAGACTACTGACAAAATTTGCAACAAACTATAGCTGCCGGGAATCACGTGTTCTCCGTTGGTAAAAGGTAAACAAACAGCAGTGTCGTATTTTTAGCAAAGAGAAGGCTATAAGTTAACTGATGGAGCCAGACTGGGCATGAATTTGAGAACCCAGCAGATGAACGATGTGATAATATAGAATGGGAAGAGTTTGTCTGCATGGTATCCTGAATGTTGGTGTTGTCGTAGTGGTTGTGTGGTGACGTGTGGTAGGGGATCTGTACAGTATAGATAATGTTGTGGTTGTGTTGTGGTAGCGGTGTTTATGGTTAAGGTTAGTTAGGAGGTTTTTATGGGGAAATTCTCATGTTGTATGGTATGTCTGAAGGCAGCTGATTCCTCCTAACTATATTATAAAACAGACGCCATCAATGGGACTAATAGGGGATCTGGTTTCATGGCAGTGTTTGGAGGAATAAAAAAAAGCATTCCAATTTACCAACTAAAGATTCTCCCCTTGTGTCTGGGTGTTACAGTGTTGTGTTCGCGTGTGGTAAGGTTGTGGTAGATGGCTTAGATGGTAGATGGTGTGTGTGGTAGCATCTATATATTAAAGGCTTTGTATAGTAGGGTCGTGTAGGTGGAGCTAGTGTCTGTTATAATTTATATAGTCCCTCCTCTACTCCATTATCCCCACCTTTCATTTTTGCTTTCCTCTCCCGTTAGTTACCACTCCCCTTCCCCATCTTCCCCATCTTTCTCATCAACCCCATCTTCCAGGGTCCTCATCTCCCCTTTCCTCTCCCATCATTTACCCTTCCCCTCCTCCAAATTTGCTTCTTCCCCTTTTCCTCCCCCTTCCTCCCCACTTATACTACAGCCTTGGCAATAACCATCAACATCACTTTTTGTCTCCCATCATTTTTTCTTGCCTGCGTCAAAAGTCAAGATAGATTTATTACGGTGAACTTTAATCTTAAGGTTATCTTATTCTTCTTCATGATAAAAAAAACTATACAAAAACAATACACTATTATTTTATACCTGTGATAATTGATTGTGAAGGATTGTAGTTTGATGGCAGTGAAGAAAATCCGTTTGCTCAGAGATTCCGCCATTACATTTATAATTACACTCATTAGCCTGTTCCACTACACAACGCAGAAAATACAAACAAACATATTTTATCTTGAGGCTTTATTTTTTTATATAGAACTTGTGTATATGTTTTGCTCATAGTAATAATTTCATAAAACAAATCCTGACAAAGTTTGGAGAGTTATTTTTGTGGTGACTTGTTTTTGGAACCCACTGCATGCTGTGTAAAGTCATGGTCTAATGTACTGCAACCTGGTGAATAAAAGCGAGCTATTTGAGTTAATTTTATTAACCAAAATTGCACACACCAACAGCTATAGTTTAAGATCATTTTTCGAAGTCATTTCATTGGAAGGTGTTGCAGTACATTAGACCATGACTTTACGTGCGCGTGTTTGTTATCAGGTCGTGTGTTTACTAATAACCTGAGCTACGCTATTGTGATTATTATGTCTGTGGGACTATTTGTAGCGGAGAGACCATCGTGTGTGTTGCATGTATTTGTTTCTCACTTACCTTTTCTCCTCCCAAACCCATCCACCCTTGTACCCCAGCCCAGGCAGACAGACAGATAACAGGCAGGGAGGGAAAGAGGAGGGAGAGAGGGAAGCAGCAGCTGTTCTCTACTTTAGTGTATTGAGTCTGGTGGTGGTTGGTTGAGGGTTGAGGGTTGAGACAGCGTGGTATAGGTCACGTATACCTTGCTGCCTCACACACACACTCTTACCTTCCCTTATACACGCCACACCTTATTGTAAACACACTACTCCTATTGTTGTTATTAACTTGCCTTACCCGTTGCATGCACCTTCTCACTGTAAGAACACTTTTGTTATTACACCGCCCCAACCAGATTTTTTTTTTTTTTTTTTTTTTGTAGTCGTTGGTGTTGTGCTGGTCCTTACCACACCTTCCCTCTGTAAACACACTACTAGTTGTTGTTGTTGTTGTTGTTGTTGTTGTTGTTGCAGAGGTTCTGTCCTGTAGTTGGACTTATAGTATGGACTGTATATTCTTCTTCTTTCGATATATGATTAATAATTGGCTGAGAAACGATCGAAGGACATGTAAAGGAAAGTCAGCATCCCTCCCACTCCCTTCCTCCATCATAACAACAAACATATACAGTACAGTACATCTCCAGCAGCAGGCCTTACATGTGTTCCTTTCTCATTATCAACACGTGTTCCTCCTTCACTCTACGAATAAACACACGATGCTCTCTCTCTCTCTCTCTCTCTCTCTCTCTCTCTCTCTTTGCTAACACGTGCTTCTATCTTACTCCAACCCCTCCCTTTCAGCTCTTCAATTGTCCCTCTTTTATTTATATTTCCTTCCTGCTTGCTTTCTCACCTCTCTATCACCTTCTTAAGGCGCTATATGACCTCGCTGTATAGGTGACATGACAATCCCTTCAATAGTAGTAGTAGTAGTAGTAGTAGTAATAGTAGTAGTAATGGTGGTGGTAGTAGTAGTAGTAGTATAACATTATAATTTTTGTGTCATATTATCGTGTCATAACGCATTAAGTTATTTGCATATAATTTAGCGTGCGTACATATTGTCAGATTATTATTATTATTATTATTATTATTTATTTTATTTTATTTATATAATGTATGGTTTCAGCTTCGTTCATCCACAACACTTATATAATGTACACAATACCCTTTAAAAATGATAAAATTAAGCAGATAAAAACTTACAATTGATAAAAACTTGTTGCACTTCAAAATAACTTTTTTGTTTTATTCTTTCTTTCGTTTTTTTTTTTTTTTTTTTTTTTACGAGACGCGCTGTGAAAAAAGTGAGAGAAGATGAGATGCTGTATGTACCGTATTAAAAAAAAAGACTATATATTTTTTTATAGTTAGGTGAGGTGTAGTATATATTTGTGTGTGTGTGTGTGTATGTACCGGTATATACAGTGGGCAGCATAAGTTCGCTTTCATTTCCATGCACCTGCGTATGTATGTATGTATGTATGTATGTATTATATAGATATAGAGTGATGTTGTAATACTATTTTAATGCAGAGATGACAGATATAGTTCTCATATGATAAATTACGTATGTTGTCGGAATATAAAAGAGAGAGAGAGAGAGAGAGAGAGAGAGAGAGAGAGAGAGAAAGAGAAATTACCCATTACACTTATTTTAATACAGTTTGGCCTCAGAAATTCGTACACAAAGCATTAGTTAATTAAAAAAGGTATATTTATTCTGCACATATATACTGTAGTAGACATTTGTTCAAGTATCACCCAAATAATTACCCAAATAATATTAATAATCACCCAAATAATATTAATAATCACCCAAATAATATTAACAATCACCCAAATAATATTAATAATCACCCAAATAATCACCCAAATAATATTAATAATCACCCAAATAATATTAATAATCACCCAAATAATATTAACAATCACCCAAATAATATTAATAATCACCCAAATAATCACCCAAATAATATTAATAATCACCCAAATAATATTAATAATCACCCAAATAATATTAACAATCACCCAAATAATATTAATAATCACCCAAATAATCACCCAAATAATATTAATAATCACCCAAATAATATTAATAATCACCCAAATAATATTAACAATCACCCAAATAATATTAATAATCACCCAAATAATCACCCAAATAATATTAACAATCACCCAAATAATATTAATAACCACCCAAATAATCACCCAAATAATATTAATAATCACCCAAATAATCACCCAAATAATATTAATAATCACCCAAATAATCACCCAAATAATATTAATAATCACCCAAATAATCACCCAAATTATATTACCAGAAAAAAAGTTTGGTGGTGATGGAAAATTAATGTACAGTACTATTTTAATTTTCTAGTTGTTACGAAGCATTGTCTATTTATAATATGTCTGTGTGTGTGTGTGTGTGTGGTGTGTTTAGGCCCATTACTTTCCCATCGTTGTGTGTGTGTGTGTGTGTATGTGTGTAGGCTTATTCCTTTCCCTTGATGTGTGTGTGTGTGTGTGTGTGTGTGTGTGTGTGTGTGTGTGTGTTTAGGCCTATTCCTTTACCCTTGTTGGTGTGTGGACGTACGTGTGTAATAGCAAGAGGGAGTGACCTATATAGTATCACTTGTCAGGGTAAAACTAGGTCATCGGTGGAGCTGACGGCTACAGAGAGAGAGAGAGAGAGAGAGAGAGAGAGAGAGAGAGAGAGAGAGATAGTGTTAGAGATAGTGTTAATAAGTTATAGTTTTAACGAAAGAAGCACTCGTTGAGAGAGAGAGAGAGAGAGAGAGAGAGAGAGAGAGAGAGAATTAGTGTTAGTAAATTAGTTACTCGTAATACGAAAGAAGCACGCATTGACAAAGAGAGAGAGAGAGAGAGAGAGAGAGAGAGAGAGAGAGAGAGAGAGAGATTACCCATTATACTTATTTTAATTCTGAACAGATAGAAGAGGTAACCACAACACAAACAAACCAACTCGTATTATTCTTTCTATGTATAGTAGCGTTGAGCCGTGCAAGGTGTACTACGCTTCTCTGGATACCAAGTTCCAATATTGATGTTCCCATGGCAATTTTTTAGTAACACACACACATACATCGGTAAAGCAAGCATACATACTCTCATCCATGCATCCTCTCTCATTTACACATCTCTCACTACTACTACTACTACTATTGTATGAGCAAGTAACCCCACGGCATTGATTCCCCTACTACTACTACTACTACTACTACTACTACAACTGACACACTTTACGTGGAAGACGGGCAGTTCTTCTCCGTTCAATACATACACCTTCCCTTTGACGTCACTTCCGCTATATTACCTACTTTCTTACTATCTACATTCTAGTATTGATATTATTTTTTTTGTTATTCATATATTTTGATTTATTACACCCATTTCCTCAACGCCGTATGTAAGTGTTACGTGTGTTGAATGCGTAACTAGTGTATGAAATCATAGAACATCAGTATTGTGATGCCGTTGAAGAAAAGGAAACAATACACTTTACGTCTGACAGCGGTGGGGATGGAGTGGAGTGGAGGGGATATCGTACTGTACTTCTTTCCTCTGCTGAGCGGGAAAGAGGAGATAAATACGAATTCCTATAACCAATTCCTATATACCAATGTGATATTATTATTATTATTATGAAATTCACACACTGTATTGTGGTGAATTATAACATTGATTTACGACAACCAGTACATACACTCATACATAAACACGTCCAAATATACAAATAACAACAAGGTGGACACATACACAGGCTCTTGGTGTATTACATCACCCAACAGGACTATAAAAGAGAGAAAGGAACACACACTATGAATACAGTATACGCACACACACACATAAAATAATATACACAGGTAGAGGAGAGACACAAGGAGGTTGGGTAGGAAGAGGCCTGGATAGTTATATGTTTATAATATGATATGGCTTATTATATGAATGATTTTAGATTGGCTTGGGTTCGAAGGTGCGCACAAACCCTTGAAGTAATGCTTACATCTTTTTTGTAGGTATTAATCCTCTATACAATACATAAACATAAACACAAAACATGTAAGAGAAAGCTATGACTATATTACTTCCCAGTGGATCCATAGTCCTATAGTTTATGTGAAATGAAGTTTATGGGGCTCTGTAATGTAGCAAGAAATTTGGAGGTAAATGAGTCCTTCAAATATTGCCACAAAACACTACTTATCTGGAAGGAGCTTGTTTCGTGGCATGGTCAGAAGGAATCAGAAGCCCCCAATTATCATACACGATTATAGGGTCTTTAAGAAATATAATGTATAGTTTCTCATAAGATTGATACAAAATATGAATTCGAGATTCTTCATATTTGTCATTGGCTCATTGGTAAGGTCATACTTTAAGTAAACAACAACAACAAGCATGAAGGAAATATACGAAAAAAAGGGACAGTGGAAGATAGTATATAGCGATTAGTTCAGGTCAGTAGATGCACTTATAAACCCTTAAAACATTGTCCACAACTTCAATGTAACTCCTTCGACATATGAGTGAAAGAGCATATAGCAATACTGTGTACTATAATAATAAATAGAGAGGGTTTCATTGGTATTTCAATTGTTTTGGTTTGATATATAGTTACTTGGAAGGAGGAAGAGCAAGGTCGAGCAAGGTGAAAGAGGGTGGAAAGAAGGAGGGAGTCGGGGAATTACTGTACGCTAATAAATAGGCAGTACAGTCCATGTCAAAAGTTGTGTCGCCTCTGTGGTATGAAGATAAATGATTATACTGTATCTATTTATTCTGTTGCCGTGAGGTGATTGTTGTTTTTTCTGACTGTTAATATCGTCTCTTATTGTTAATTAATAAAGAGAAGAAACTGAACTCTAGTTTCACTCACGACAACAAACAGCATTCTCAAAGTTTACAATCATATCAGAGAGGCAATACAACTTTAGACCTCAACTGTACATAGGGGAGGAAGGATCGAGTCAAGGGTACACACACACACACACACACGGCATCACGTAGGCTATATAAGAGTAGTTTCTCAACCCAATGACCCCTCTTCTCATACCCACTCTTTCATTGTGTGTTCAACTCCTCCTCCTCCTCCTCCTCCTCCTCCCCCTCCTCTTCCTCCTCCTCTTCTTTCCCTCCCCCTCCTCTTCCTCCTCATCCTCCACCTCCTCCATCTCTTGCCTCCTCTTTCGTTACTTCTCTTTTCCTTCTTCATCTCTCTTCCCTTCTCCACCTTTCTTTTCCCTTTCCCTCTCCTCCTCTTCCTCCTCATCCTCCACCTCCTCCTCCATCTTTTGCCTCCTCTTTCGTTACTTCTCTTTTCCTTCTTCTCTCCTCCCTTTTCCACCTTTCTTTTCCCTTTCCTTCTCTTCATTCATTGTGTGTTCAGCTCCTCCTCTTCCTCCTCTTCCTCCTCCTCCTCCTCCTCCTCCTCCTTTTTCCCTCGTTTATCTACCCATCCTTGCCTCCTCTTCCAGTACTTCTCTTTTCCTTCTTCATTTTTTTTTCTCCCTTCTCCAACTTTCTTTACGTCTTCAATCATTACTCTTTCTTCCTTCTCCTCATTCATTCATCACGTCCCTAGCTCCTTTCTTCACCGTTCCTCTTGATCTTTCCTTTGCTTCTCTTTAACTTCTTCACCTCTTCTCCCTTCTCCACTTTTTTTTACTTTTTGTTAAACAATATATTTTCTCCTTTTCCTCATCTTTTATCTTCTTTTCATCTCTTCTTTCTCTATTCCTTATATGTGTGTGTTGCTCTTCCATCTTCCCTTTACCTTCTCTTCTCCTTTCTTCTCCTCTTTCCTTAATTCTCTCCTCCATTTGTTTATACTTAATTCCCCTCTTCTCTGACCCTCTCCATTCTTTTGCTTCTCTCCTCCTCCTCCTCCTCCTCCTCCTCCACCTCCTCCTCCTCCTCCTCCTCCTCCTCCTCCTCCTCCTCCTCCTCTCATCGTTCCCTTATAAGCCTTTCTTCCATTATTTCACTTCTTCTCCTTTATTTACCTTTTCTTCTCTTCCTCCCTTCTCTTCTCCACCCTTATATATATTACTTGACACTCTCTTGTTTTCAGACTTGAGAGCTTCTGATTCCTCCAAGCTCCTATTCTCTACTCGCATTCTAAAGCAAATTATTTACTCGTTTTCTGAAGCAAATTTCCAACTCTTTTTCTGAAGCGAATCCTTTACTCGTTTTCTGAAGTAGCCTGTCTTCCTTAAGGGGGTGTGGGAATAGGGGGACAGGCTTGGGGGGGTTTTGGGGGTTGCAGGAGTAGGGGGACAAGCTTGGGGGGTTTTTGGGGGTTGCAGGAGTAGGGGGACAAGCTTGGGGGGTTAGGGGGGTGTAGGAATAGGGGGACAGGCTTTCTACCCACCCCAAGCCTGTCCCCATATTCCCTCCCCCCCCTCCCCCAAGCCTGTCCCCTACTCCTACACCCCCTTAATTAAATGTCTCAATTACCGCTAAACTAAAAAAAAAAAAGATCACATCAATAGAGTATCTTTTTTTTTTTCAGAATTAATAAATTTTCGGGCAAAACATTCTGGACACCCTGTATATTTATGCATTTATTTATATGTTTATTTATATGTTTATGCATCTATTTATTAAGGAGGTCATTCACTTTTGTTACATTGGAGTGCCACTGCAAGCAAGAAGTAAATACCTGTACAGTCACAAGCACCAATAATAAGAATACATACAGGTTCAGTTGATGCTTCGAAACAGTTCACTTTCACCAACGAAGTCATTCCAATTGGAGATCTTATTATTATTGTGCATTTATATCATTTTATTCTCTCTCTCTCTAGGTAGGTAGTCGAAGCACACCTGTAAACTTATTAGTGCTCGTGACTGTACAATACGTCACGAAGCCACATCAAGAATCTTTTTTGCACGTGCCAACCAAAACTGCACTCTCGTTTGTGTGTGTGTGTGTGTGTGTGTGTGTGTATGTGTTCCGTTCATGACTGTTGTTGTTAAATTTCCCTCGTGTATGTTTATGACTGTGTTTGTCTGCATGGTGTGTGTGTGTGTGTGTGTGTATGATTATGTTTGTCCGTATCGTGTGTGTGTGTGTGTGTGTGTGAAGACCCGAGAATGTATGTACACGTGTCGGTATGTGTGCATTACCTTCCTGTTTGCGTGCGTATATGCGAGTGCTTACGTGTGGAAATGTGTACGTGTGTATACCCTAAATTATGAGTCCTCTCCTGTGTGTGTGTGTTATTAGTGTGTGTGTGTGTTAATAGTGTGTGTGTGTTTTGTTTTTATTATTGTGTGTGTGTGTGTGTGTGTGTTATTAGTGTATGTGTGTGTGTGTGTGTGTTATTAGTTTGTGTGTGTATGTGTGTGTGTGTGTGTTATTAGTGTGTGTGTGTGTGTGTGTGTGTGCCCTGGTGGTCTACGTGAGAGTTGTCATGGCAGTAGTAAGGTGTCATCACTTTTATATTCATACTTATACATGCATCTATATATAAACATTTTCCTTGTGTGGTTCATGGTAAAAAAAACAATTCTTGGATATGTATATATATACAAAAAGTTTCCACATGTAGATACCTTGCTTTAAAAGAATATACAACGCAACAGAGAGAATGTAAATATTAAACTGCTGAACATCCATAACACTACATACACAAACTATAGAGGATACGAACGTACAAAATAATACATAAACAAATCATATAATTATAGAGTATAAATAAAAATACAAACACACACATGCAGAGGATACGAACACACATATAAACATACAAAAAAAAAAAAACACACACATGCAGAGGATACGAACACACATACATAATAATTCGTAAACAAACAAAAGTGGATACGAACATATTATTAAACTAAATTAAAAAAAAAAAAAAACATCAGCTTTTTGAGAGTCATTTAGGGGAGGTGATGGAATTGTTGTGTGACTCAGCTTGTTGATGAAGGACATTGTGTGTGTGAGTGTGTGTGTGTGTGTGTGTGTGGAAAGCGAGAGAGAATGTGGTGTGAAAGAGTGTTTGTGTGTGTGTGTGTGTGCAAAGCGAGACAGAATGTGGTGTGAAAGAGTGTGTGTGTGTGTGTGTGAGATAATATGGTGTGAAAGAGTATGTGTGTGTGTGTGTGCGAGAGAGTGTCCTAGTGTGTGTGTGTGTGTGTGTGTGTGCAAAACAATTAAGGACAATAATGTATCTTGTTCCGGTAAGTTTTCCAGGAAGCAAAAATAGTGTTTGACGTCATATGCAGCTCAAAAAAATAATAATAATAAAATAAAACGAGAGTGCAGTTTTGTTGGCACGTGCAAAAAAGGTTCTTGATGTGGCTTCGTGACGTATTGTACTGTCACGAGCACTAATAAGTTTACAGGTGTGCTTCGACTACCTGTAGAGAGACAGTAAAAGTATATAAATGCACAATAATAAGATCTCCAAATGGAATGACTTCGTTTTTTATAATAATTAACTTTTATTTTATTTTTTATTATTATTATTATTATTTTTATTTTTTTTGTCGTCGTCGTCGCCGCCGCCGCCGCCGCCCCGCCGCCGCCCTGCCGCCGCTACGGCCGCCTCCCCGCCGCCGCCGCCCCGCCGCCGCCGCCCCGCCGCCGCCGCCGCCGCCGCCACTCCGCCGCCCCGCCGCCGCCGCCGCCACCTTCGTTTTTTAATAATTATTATTATTATTATTTTTATTTTTTTTGTCGTCAACGCAATGAAAAGTTCTACGTCCGCCGGTGAATAAAATTTAGTGAGGCCATCTGAGTAAATACCAAGAACAATATTACAGAGATCAACATAATAGTTTGGCATTTTAAAAAGGTCATTGGGTTCCCTTAGTTGAGTAATGTTTTCTTTCGTTAGCCTTGTCATGAGGAAACACGTACACTTTGAATATACCAATAATCAAGAATACCTTCTCTGATTAAATAAATAAAACATTAGTTTCTCGTTAGTCAAATTATAATTCATAATTGGGTCATTTAGATTGAGAGGGTTAAATATCACGACCTTTCAATTTATCACGTGTGATGTAACACTAGCTTCATCTGTCTGTCTGTGTGTATGTCTGGTTGATGTGTTTATCTGTGTAACTCATTCATGTATCACATCTGCAGAGAGATTTATTATTATTATTATTATTATTATTATTATTTAGGCTTGTATTAGTAGAGTATAACATTTACTGCCGTTTTATAGATACTGGCAGAGACCGCAGTCTGACAGATTAGCAATATGGCGGAAAGATGGATTCACCTTTTTCTAGTCCACCATTTTCATATAGATGCCGCTGATGCTATTCTTCAGCTGAGCTCTTGTATATATCTTGAAGGTTATTTATAGGTATAACTAAAACCAATTAGTCTATATAACATTTCTTATTTCATTATAATAAAAAACATACTCTATAAAACTTATATTATAATAATATTAAGTTATCTTTGTGTAAAATGTGAATTAGATCAAAGATGCTGGCACGTAGTTGTTGTCCAATGCGTCTACCATTAGTACCGTACTTGCAAAGACGGGAAGAATAATTCAATTATATGCTATATATCTCTCTAATAATCTTTTTAGCATATCCCTAAATGAGTTATATTAGCATAATGATTCCTTTGAGATTGTCTAATGACCAAATTGGAATGAGTTAATGTGAAATAAGGGCGGGTATAGAGTGAAGTACGGTAGAGTGATTTGTTTATGTAGGGCCCACAGTAGTGAGTGAAGGTGGCTGCATCTCCGGACTTGAGTCAGATTCACTCCACTTCAAACCCTTCTTCTGTCCTCCTGGCCTGCCTCACCTACACCTTGAGGACACCCGCGGGGACAGAGACATTAGAAGATGGTGACAGCAAGCAACAGGAACAGCGGTGAGGCCAAAGAGGACAAGAAGAGTGGAGCCAATGCCAGCAACGGCCACGTCTCTAGTCAATGCGAGGAGGGAGAGAAAGATGGAGGTATACCCTGACAAATATTAATCTTTTACACCACTTTGGGGGGTTATTAGGGGTCATTAGGGGTCCCATGGGGGGCTTTTCGAGTACCTATGTATGTAAATGTGCACATATTGTAGCGGTGGTGTGTGTATGTGTGATGCATATGTAGTAGGGATGCTGTCAGGTTAGGGATTGGGTATTGTATACATTGGATGGGTATTGGTGTGTGTGTGTCATTATGGGGGTTTTGAGGCACAATTCAAGTTCCCTTTGAATGATTTTGATTATATTTGACTCCTAATATGAGTTATACCAGTATATATATATATTAGGGATGCTGGTAGGTTAGATAGGGATGATGTCTTATACACTATACAGTATATCCTCTTGGTAATTGTAAAAGGAATTAATATTTAGAATGTAAATATTACAGTCCTATTGTATTAAGATGTGTGGAAAGTTGATAAATCTTGGTGGGATATTAGACATGTCCAGAAAATGGTAGAATAGAGTTATTATCTTAAAATACACTCTTTTTCATATTGGCTAACTTAGGTGTCGTATTATATGATTATCTGGTCATGTTTTGGGTTAGTGTAGAGTTAAGTTAGTACGGTACTCTCTCCTTCCTCTGAGTTGGCTTGGGTTGATTGGGTTTGAGTGTCGTCACTGTATAGAGAACAGATGTGGAGTGGAAATAATTGCCCTAACGTTACTTTACTTCCAATGTGGATGGAATGATGGTGATGTGTATCATAGCTGGTGGGAAACTCATATTCCGTTTAGCCTTACGAGATTTCCATACTGGCTTTTCTTCAGCAACACGTACTCCGTTATCAGTGATTTTAAGTGTTGGAGAGCAACTGAACAGAGTTCGATCAAGTGAATTTTCCAAACCATTCTCAACATTGAGAGAGGTTTAGAAGACTCACAATTTCGAACTCAGTTCAGTTGCTCTCCAACACTCCTTGTATACCCTGGTCAAGCACTATCAGCCATGGCTGTACAGTACGTCATTTCCGTATTGGGTATTTCCATCACAAATACATTAAAATGAACTGTTGTTTCCAGGTATAATAATATAAATTCAAGATGGCCGCCAAATGTTTATATCCAGGCCCCGTATTTTGCTAAGGTTAGGCTCGGTAGTTTGCCTCGGTTCTGATTAGGTTAGGTTAGGTCAGGTGAGGTCTACCTAATTCTATTTAATGCGTTGTAGTAATTTTCAGATGAATGTCCGAATATGGCAAAAATGAGGTGTTTTTGGAGATTGAGTTTGAGGAGGGGGGGAGGGTGATATATCCCAAAACATTAATTTGCAATGGATGTGAACAATAAATTAGTTCAAAACGCACTATAAAACATTGAATTCTGAAAACCTCAAATCTAAAGCAGATTATGGACAAACGCTTGACTATCACACCTTATTTATTACATGTACTTTAGTAAACATCATAGTAAGATAAAACAGTATTAAAAGAAGAATCGCGTCACATTCAAAGAGGCAGTACCGTACTATTTTTTTATTTTTTATTTTTTCTGTAATGGCTCACATTTCCATGCATTCATATTAATTCAGTACTGAATTTGTGTTGCAGACAGTGGTATGCGTGTGGGAAAGGCATACCAGGCTGAGATACCACCCCTGTTACCCTCTCATGGTAAGTAACTTTGGTCACATTGCGTACCGGTATTACATATAATTCGCATTGTCATTGGAAAATTAAAAGGAGAAAAAAAAAAGCTTCACTAGCATCACTGTTAACACTATCCCTGTTCTAGTGAATTGATGCTACATGATATCTACAGCCATTTTTCATATTGCAATAACTAGTACCTGTACCCCATGTCTAAGTGTGTCTGTGTCACAGAGCGGCGACCCGAGCAGTGTCCAGAGAGAGCGTTGCTGGTGTGGGCGCCCAAAGTGGAGCTGAGTGAAGACAGTCGTGAGTATTGTATGTCACCCGATGCACCTCGTTACTCACTCAGTCATAGTATTCAGTCTTTGCCATGGTAAACTGACCCTTTCATTAGTATTGTTGACAGGTTAACGTAAAGAAACTTTTCACAGCTAAGGTATATTCAAAGCTCAATAATCTTTATTAGTATATGTAGATCACTTACTTTGGTAATTACTCTCTATATAAAGTTATATACCGGTACACATTCAGTACATCTTTCAGTACATTAGCTCGCTAATGGAAGGGTTTGTAATGACATGACATTAGTCAAACGTTCCCGAACCCTGATGTAAGCCAAACAGCTAATCATAAGTCACTCAGGTTATTTATAATTTCTATTGTATAGCCATGGGGCATTGAACATTACCTGATTCAAACTTTAGCATACCAAAATCATAAACAAAATACTGGGCTAGTGGAATGTGTTGAATAATGTCATGTCCCATCAAAGATTGACTTCACTTTGCTTTGACACTGCTTGATATTGATATATTAATGTTTCTCTCATGTTCTATATAAGATTGTCAGTGGCTTATAATTAACCTCAAGTTAGTTTTGAAATACTTTTATAATAATAACAAAGTGCCACACCATTTGTTTCCATTAATGAATTTGTCTTTCAGCTTCCTTCCCCATTCCTCTACACATTTTAACTTTTAACTCAAGAGATTTTTCAGATTTTCCCAAGTTTCAATCCTTCATCACATTGCATGTAGAATGATGACTTTAGATGCTGGGACATTTCTAGGGATATTTTGGTTATGCAAAATACAGTACTGTAGATCTTAATAAGGTTGTACTTAAAACTACATTTTCATTGTTGAAGTTCTCTCCTATTTTTGTAATGTATTATCTCTACTGATTAACTTCAAAACTTGAAGCTTTTGTTTTTCATTTTATAATACTAATACAGACATAAAGAATATTGAAGAATCTCACAATATAGTTATTTTTAGGTGCAGCCATTATGCTGCATGGAAGTGAAGTTGTGGGACGTGGTGTGAGAGGCAGACCACCAGTTAGATGGCAGAACAGAGTGGAAGAGTATGTAAAGGAGAAAAACATGAGGGGAGGGGAGGGCTTGACCAAGTAGGGAGGGAGTGTTTGAACAGGGAAGACTGGGGACTTTTCTGCCGTGGCCAACCCCTTCGGGGGGGTTCCCGGAGGGAACGAGGCGTCAGAGCTATAGATAGATAGATAGATAGCCATTATGCTATTCCTATAACTTGCATGTCAGTTATTGACCTCTTAAGCTTTCCACACATATCTTTGATTCTTGAAGGCCATGCCATTCACAACCTCCTTGGTCAATAAACACATTGCATGTTTGGCTTTGTCTCCACAATGCTTGACAAGTTTGAGTAAGGGCACATACTATGTACAGTTGCCAGTACTTATAACTAGTACAGTCAGTGTTGTCAGTCCACTTTTCTTATACCAGTTATAAGTTTTGGCAGCTGTATAACATTTAATAGAAAACATCAATTTTCAAAAAAGAATGTACAGTTGCGAGCAGATGACTTGAGGCCACCTCATCCCCCAACATGCTTGATATACAGTAGTTACTAAAACAGTTAGCCTATATTGGCATAGCGACAACTTTTCATTGGTTCTGTTTCGCCTGAGCAGATGACTGAATTTCGGCCCAGGTCATACTGCCACTGTTATAAGACAACATCAACATGTTGGTGGATGAGGTGGCCTCGAGTCATTTGCGCGCAACTGTACATCACATTTACAGACTTCTAGAACAAAAATATCAAAACAAAGCAACTGTGTACAAGTGCATGTAAGTACTGTACTGTACTGGAATGAAGTGCAGGTACTTTCCCCACATCTACCTTCAGTTCTCCCAAAGTATCTCTCTTGATAGCTACATACAGCCTCTTTAAGCACTCCTTTGACTTATATAAACAATTCCTTCAGCTGCCCCACTCCCAGAGCCTTCCCTACCATTTCAACTTACTACACTTGTTTTTCTCTAGCTGGTGCAAAGGTTCCAAAGCCAATATCATAAAAAAAAGTAACAATAATTGGTGGAACCCTGGCACCTTGGTATTCGATACAGGTCATATATCAGCCAACCCATTTGTAAGTTTTAAAATCCTGTGATGGTAATGGCTATGGATATATATTTACCACCAGCTAGAAAAAAATAGGAAAAAGAAGGAAGACTGCCTTTATATGACTGTTTACGCAAAGTAAAGGAGCCCTGGTGTAATCCACAGTGGATCAGTACATCTGGCTAGCCAAGGACAAGTATGGGTACAATGCAGAACAGGCACTGGGCATGTTGTTCTGGCATCGACACGACCTGGAAAAGGCCACTGCAGATCTAGCTAACTTTACTCCCTTCCCGGATGAATGGACCACCGAAGATAAGGTGCTTTTTGAACAGGCCTTCCAGTTCCATGGCAAGAGCTTTCACAGGATTAGACAAATGGTCAGTGAAAGAATGTGTTTTTGTTGTTGGTGTGATAGTTCCAATTCATTAACTCAGCACTATCTAGGAATGTAGTTAAATCCACACTAATGAAACCAAGACATTTTTGGATATGCGAGAGTTTCTGCTCTCTTTGAAATATTCTCATGCCAGAAAGATGTGTAGCTTCATATATTGTTGAGCTTAGGATAATTTGATTTAAGCCTTATGCACTTATTGTGCATATTTGCGGTTTGTTGAATATTTGCTATAGTTGCATTTTCTGATGAGTCGAATTTGAAAAATCTACCTACCACGTGTATTCTATTTTTATAGAATACAGTATTTACATTTTATGCCACATGTTAAGATGTCTGCATTTTCATTGTAAAATGAAAAGATGACTAAGTTATTTGTCCTTTTTACAGTTGCCAGACAAGACCATTGCCCAACTGGTGAAATATTACTACCTGTGGAAGAAGACTCGACAGCGCAGCTCTCTCATTGATCGACACGCACGCAAGCACACAGCCAAACTCCAGGTAATTGTTCCTTTAGTGAATCCAGTATAAGAATAAGGTGATGGTGTGGTTTTGTAGGCCAGGTGGCAGGTAAACCTTGTCATATATGGTATGCTAGAAATCTTATGTTTCTTAATAAAATGCTGTATCATAGATTTGTATAAAATATGAGGTAACTTTAATAAGTTTTGAGTCTTCAACTGCAAATTTGCTTTTCAACAGCAAATGGCAGAGGGTGGTGGAGGGGTGGGAGACAGCAGTGGAGACCGATCTGAGGAGGATGAGGAGGGCAAGGGTGGAGAGGAGACCAAGACCTGCTCCAACTGCACCATCCCAGCCACTGTCCTCAATGAATCTCCCAAGGGTCTCCAGTGTCTCACCTGCTACAACCATTGGAAGTAAATATCATGGCGAGGAATAGTATGCTAAACTGTGATTGGGGAGAGCCTTTATCTGTGATATACATTTCTCTCACTATTAGAATGGTAACCACTACTTAACAACTTTATTCATGGTTAAAGAAAACACCGTATGAGGAGCCTTTGGTTCTCTCCTGCTGCTTCTTGTATGGTATTGTTCTTGACCCATTACCGGTATCTCTAGTTAATGTTTTTTTAATTGAACTTCATACATGATGCCCCCTGCTCTTTCTTTGTGTTGTATGATTGTTCTGTGGTGCTTTTTTCCCTTACAACTCCATATATGTCATTAAATGCTAGGATTATGTATTATACGGCAACCCCTTTTTATGGGATTGATATATATATAGTGCATATAATTAAAGGAAAGTATCAGATATATTCAATATATATACATAGGCCTACTGTATTCCCCCAGATATTAAATATGGACTTGTACAGGTGCTGGAGGTGGCTTGAAGTGAATAGATATGTCTCTTACAGGAAGGTGGGAAGTCTGCGGCCGACAGTGGGACCCATGAAGAGAGACAAGCAACTCATCAAACACAAGCGTCGGCCTCCACGTGGCATGCACATCAACCACGAGGTCAGTTCAAACCTTACCAATGGAATGATCTTTGTACAACTAATATTGCAAATCCCTGATGACTCATAGTGTTTGTGGAACATGAGTTTTATTCAGAATGTTTTTTTTACACTAAAAGAGTTTATATATATTTTTAATGTTTTGACATTTTATGGCCATTACCAAAGTCCAGGTCAGCACTAACCTCCATGCACATTTCACAGCTGCACATCTCATTCCTCCAGCAAGATATGATAATAATTGAAAAATTACACTATTTGCTTTGCTTTCTTCTCATGCCTCTTTGTATGTACACCCTTGTTAAGTACATAGAGGAGTTATACTGACCTGTCTTTCTTCCTGGCAGGATCTAATGGCCATGATCTCCTCTGGGCCACCTGGACCACCTGGGGCACCAACACCTGGCCAGCAGCTCCTCAGGCACATGGAAAATGAAGTTATTGCTCTCAAACGCCAGGTCAGAATTTGTATATATTTTTATGATTATGTAAAGATAAATCAATATTCATCTCCTGTATTGTCCCCCTCATGAGTGTGGGGTCCCTGAATTGGGCTACTGTAACTATAGTCAGTTTTTATCCAGCTGGCGGAAATCTGCACAATCGACATCCTCACCCGACAGTTAAGAGTTATAAACATTACCACTCTCCTTTTGACTGCGAAATATAGGCCTATGTATCTCGCCTCTTTATCCCATTGCCGCTCCTAATTATTTTTAGTTTGCTGTAAAGGGATTTCTAAATATTTACTCATACCATGCATTATATTATGCCATTTAAAACAAATTTTCTACATTCCATGTGGGCAAATGTCACTAAATTGTCTCACGAGTCTGTATTAAGGCGCATTTCCTGTCATTTTTGCCCTGGGTCCAGATTCGGATAGGTCTGAATATTTGTATAACATAATTAACAACTTAATGTAGACATTTAGTCTTATAATTGATCAATTTTGATAGCAATCACTGTTGTTACTTAAACACCCATATTACAGCATTATTAAACTTTTATATTTAAATATAAGAAATCGTGCTGTAGTAACTTGTATTAATTCATTTTCGCACCTTAGGCTCTCGAATGTGTATGATACTTGCTCACTTTATTGATATTTTGTCTGCATGTACTTCTCAGTTATTGATTTTACTGTTATTTGCCTTGTTTTAAATGCTGAATATGTTGATATTCTTTTTCTCAATATATAACACATTCTGTTACTATTTTCTAAGTCACCGGAATTCTCACAAATACTAAGGAATATGAAGACACTATAGTTAGAGTGAAATAAAATTTTACTGGCCAGGAAAAGGTGTGAATTCGCATGACACAAATATGGAATTAAACTGCCCGTTGTGCTTTGTTTCACACCTGACTTTAAGAAGTTGCCAGATACTGTACGTTTTTTATTTCCGGGAAATTAAAGAAAAAATATGGTATGTCCCTCTAAATCAATAGCATTGTAACAAGTATTCATGAGACATATACAACAATAATTTAGTAATGAATGTTTATACTATGGAAATGGGAAAATATGGAATAATGTACAGTATGAAGGGATGAGGAGGATGGGTGAGGGGATAGTGAAGTAGGGAAGGAGAGAACATTAATATTTTATATACTGTACTCCACACACTGTCTGTGGGGAGTTGACGGTAGCTAACTGTATTAAAAAATTGTTCGGCAAATCCAAAATCTGGCAAATGGGGTTCCGAAAAATGGAGGATTGAGTGTAAAGTTATTCCTTTGATTTAACATCTATTTTCTTTGGAAGGGCTGTTCATTTCTCAACCTTTCATTTCTGCTTACTAACTCCTCAAGCACTACACAGGTTCAGAACAACAAGGCCCAGATCAGCAGTTTACGTGGCAAGATTCCTGATGATGGCGTTACTCCCCTGCGTCCTCCACCACAGGCAGGACCACCCAAGGCAAAGTGGTCACAGGAGGAATTGTTATTGGCTGTCCAAGGTGAAGATACTCTCATATTGATACATAGGGCTATAGTACTTTTATTTTAAGCTGTTTTTTTTTAAATTTAGAACACAGTAGCATCAGATGAGAGTGTTTGGAATTATGAACAGAGATATTTATGCAAGGTAGATTGAAAAGCTGTGCTGAAAGCTAGACTGGTTGTTGTGAAGTAAAAATTACAAAGGATTATCCAGGTTGTTTCCCTTTACAATGCAGTTATACATTAGATGGTAATTCTGCTCTTGTTACCATACAATGTAGAACTTTATTAGTAGATCCTAGAGACCTAAAAATTAATGATTCGTTGTTCAGAAAACATTACCGCATTTGTCCCAATGAGCCACGATATCACGCGGGCTATAAAAGTAGCATGGGCTGTATATAGCTATGGCATTGGTACCACTGGAAAGGCCTGGATTAGATCTATCAGACTCTTTGGGCTGTTTTGGCTAGTGGATGGAACCTAAACTCCCCTTCCCTCTAGCCACCCTAACCCACCACCTAAGATCCCTCTCTTGGGGCCCTGTGTGACTAACCCACCCATCTATTCCCCTCCCCTCCCTTTGCCCAGGTCAAGTGGAGAGTACATATTTAGAGCATGAGTACCTACGTTTACCCATGTGGGCACCTAAACATGCGTACATACACACATATAGCCTCTTATATGCATGGGAATGTGCTTTATGATGATATTCTGTCCTTTCATATATTTTTTATGTTTTGTTCACTCCAGATGAGTTCAGAGATATACAATTACACTGAAATACATATATTATGCCTTATAAACCACTAAATTACATACGCACTCAATTTCTGTGACGTTTGGGGTAACCATTTTTATTTTATTTTTACTTTATTGTGCTACCAAACGTAAACCAGTGCACTTAGGAGAGTGTAATTTGAGAGATATATTTGCGGTCCTTAGGGGTTAATGAATCATCATTTAGGATGGCAATGATTAAAGTGGTTAAATGGTAAGGTGTTGAGATAATTTTTGTTCTTTTACCTCCCAGCGGTGCGGTACTTTGGCAAGGACTTCAAGGCCATCGCCGAGATTGTGGGCAATAAGACAGAGAACCACGTGAGGAGTTTCTTTGTGACCTACCGCAAGCGATACAACCTGGACGGGGTCATGAGGGAATGGGAGGAGGAACACGGTCCCGTCAGAGGGAATGGAGATGAGTAGACCCTGGATTAAGGTGATGAAGGAAAGTATATGTGTAATTACTGGTGGTATACTTAAGTAGAGACTGGTTAGAGGTAGCAGAGATGAGTAGATACAAAAATTGAATGGAGATAAATAGAGATTAGTTAGACACCAAGATGCTCGACTTTATTTATAGTTGTTTTAAGTAAAACTGGTGAGTGTAATAATGTTTGTACATGGGAGTACCGATTCCTGAAATGTGCCGCACTACAGGAAATGTATACAGCGATTTTGTGGCACAATTTGAAGGAATTGGGAGTCACCAGCTGGCTATTATTATCTTATCCCCTTAGTAGTGTAGTGTAGTAATCTTTAGGTTGGTTGAACTCCAGCTGATAGTAAGTGTCCATAGATAATATCAGTAAGACACATCTGATAAGTGGAAGTGTCAACTCCTAACTTCAGAGTGGAGAGTTTCCACCAATCTCAATTGATTTTGATAATCTCAATTGATTTTGATAATATCGGCTGTGGAAATTTACCGTCAGCTGTAGAAAGGTAGATTGGCAAGTTTGCAAGGCCTACAATATTAAGTGTTGGGTTAGCTCGGTAATATTGCTATCATAAGGAAGAACATTTTATTGCCTTGTTAAAAAGGAATATAAGTTATGATCAGGCATAATGGGATGTTAATCTAGGATTATGGCATTGAACAAGTGTTGAACTGAGTTATACAGTTGACCCTTTGAGTACCTGTAGTTTTTCATCAAACGAATGAAGCTAAATGGATTTATTTATAGTTGTCTGTAAAAGATTGATAGATAATTACAATTTGTTGAGTATGGTTTAAACATACCCTTACCAAAGAATCTGCCATCTTCAGTCAATAAAGCAATACAAAATTATACTTTATATAGGTATACAGTCAGGTGAAGGTGTGCACTTAGAATGCAGTTATAAAATGACTGGCATTCAAAGGGTTAAGCAAGATGAGATGAAGTAAAGGGAAGTGAAATTAATGGGTGGAATGATTGCTGTTGTGTATCCTTGTTTAAGTTAAGGTCAACAACAGTGTAGTGTGGGATGTGGGAGTGTAAACATAATATTGGTATCTTTAGTGACAATCAGTGTGTGTACTTTCAGCACATATTTATTTTTTAGTTAACAAATTTACAGAGGAACATTTATAGGGTACAATAGGCAGAAATGAAAACCTTTTTTGTTGTATCCATAGTTTTAAAATTGAATCTGTTGTTTATTGTTGTGGATAATCTTAATTAAATCCATAGATATGCACTCTTTTTTACATTGTTGGTAGGGACAGCACTACCGTGAGCCTCATTCACAGTTGATGCTCGTGTTTGATTCATCCTCAAACACGCATTTCAGTCCTTGTTGTCATCACCAAGTTAAGGAAATATTTACTTCCCAAAAATAAAGAAAATTGAACATTCAAGTCAGGTGATGAGAAATAACCATATCTTGCCAACCAGTTACTGTTAGCATAATTTTTTTCCTTTCCATATTTCTCAACACTGGTGAACCCATTGTCCAAAGGTTAAATGCATAACTGGAGGAAATAATCCAAGCTTCCCTATCTATCACTTGCCCAATACTGTACTGCATCCCATTTGAGGTGACCACAGACAGACACTCCCTTCATAGCTGATCCCTTAAGACTTGTCACCAATCCCTCGTCCTATCCCACACCACATGCTTTCACACATTTCTATTTTCTATTCCTCCTTCACTCTAATAAATGCTTTCTCTCTTCCCCTTTTCTTGCTTCCCATATATAGTCTCTAACTTTCCATCCTCATGTTCAAATTAATATTCACTTCTATATGTTTGTGTACAATATACATGGGTACAGTTTTTCAGACCCAGTGAGTGAGTTGACCAAAGAGGTGCTATTTAATTACAGTACACAATATTTTAACTCACCCTTGACAAAGGAGAATAAGTGCGAACGATTCTTTTCGTACTGTGGCTTACTGTGTTGTTTACTTAATAGTGAAGTATCTGTTCTGTTTCTTTTCTCATCAGCTATTAGATCAGTAATACATTAACCAGTATACTATTGGATACCTGTATTTACATCAGTTCACCTGTCATAGGTTAATTTGAAAATGTTTTTGCAACTTAAACCTCAGCATTTAACATTCATTCAATCTTGTCGGTTTGCTTTAGTGCCATTATTTTATTCTTGGAAATTTAAGGTGTTTGGTATTTGTATAGCTTTTATGTTTTTTAATTCCTTTCTATTTTGCTTAATGTAACTCAAATTGGGTTGTGGGCACCTCGTCAACTCCCAGGCGGTGAGTTTCAACCAGTCACATTACAGTCTCCACAGTATTAACCACTGTGGATACATACTATCAGCCAGAGAAGAACAGACTTAGTTGTAGTGTTATAAACTTTATCGTCCATCATTCTTTGACAGTATTAAGGGCCATCGTGTGGGATTATTTTCATTTCCAGTTTGTGTCATTGTATATCCAGTGGCTCTTCAGAGCTGGTTTTTGTTGAGTAGTGTAAATGCAGTGGAGTTATATTTATTTACTACTGAATAAGGTATGATATACATATAAAGAAGAAGAAGTTCTCAGGCCATCATTGTACATTATCAGCATTTTCATATTCACCGTCACATTTGTAAATATTTGCATTATACACTGTTCAAGCACCTGTAAGTTATTCACGGTAGTTAGTCTGTATTTAAAGGAAGATGTATATGATGTCTTCTGTTCTTGAGGCACTGAATTGCACTCCTCTCGAAAATATTCCCACCCACAAGTATTTTTGGATTCTCCCACAAAATTTGTGTGGAGACGTATTTTTTGAAGCGCTGATTATCAAAGTTTTTTATTCAGTTTATGAAATGCTTCTTGGTGTATTGTTGTTGTAGTGTGTGTTCTGTAGTGTAGTTTATTTATTTTTTATTGTGCATTTTTTGAAGTGAGGCAGATATGCATTTGCTCCCTCATTTAATTACTTTTTTTTCTTATTAAGACATAATTCAAATCAACACATGACATTAGGATAAGTACAGTCATCATAAAAATCCTGTCATTACTCCCTGTCAGGTGATGCTGTTGGATATGGGCAAAATCCCATCTGGAGTGTGTGAATCTTAAGGTATATCTAAGTCAAGTACCCGTATGTCTCATTCACAACAATGTTTGAATATCATGAGGTAACCAACAGATGGAAAAGTGACAGGACATTTGGTGATGACTAGACAGTATCCACAATTTATAAACATGCAATCTACTAATAGCATGCATTAAGTTTGATACAAATTCAAAGGGAACTAGTGCATTTTGCCTGGTTAAAAATATATATAAGGGGAATAATTTAAGTTCATTCAAGCTGGTTCCAAGACAGGACTACTAAAGTCCTGTATTATTTATTGTCAGCTGTTTGACAGGGTGTAAATTATTTTGACATTATGGTGGCTGTTGAGTCAGTTCCTGTAAATTTTGCCACTTTTGGTGGAATTAATGGAGTAGTCTACTGTAGTCAAGTTGGAAGACTTTTGATTCCTCCTGACTACCTTCACCTGTAAGCTACAAAACATATCTCCTTCTCATATGGTGAAGTAGTCTGTTTTCTGGTATAGTTTAGAGAAATTTGTAGCTCCAATTTGACCATGTGAGGTCACCCCTCTTATATCCTCCAAATTGCCCATAGCGTCCATATCCCATTAGATATACAGTACAGTATACTGTAATTGGAAAATGGTGAAAACAGGTCGCTGATATATAAAAATAATCCTCATGATTGTACTAAAGAACGACTGAATGAATATGGATTTCTCTTTGCACTTCATGTGCAAGAATGTATAGAATGAATAATAGTTTTCTTATTGTGTTTCACTGATTTAAAGGATATTTTTTATGAAGCAGCTCACTCTCAGTACTGTATGTTGGTTTACTTCAGAGATGTACAAAAGAACTATTTGAGGAAGACTTTGACTGTGATGAAAATATGCTTTGTCAAATTTATATAGATCAGGTCATCATGGTGCCATTGACCTGGAGAAGCAAAAACGAGTGTTGGCAGTAAGGACTCCTCCTAAGGTGATTATTATTATATCCGTGTACAGTACAACCAATCTGTGAATATTCCGAGACAGTGATTTATTGACCAGATATTTATGGCCTGTGAGGCCAGTTGTGTGTCTCACTGCTGTACATATATTGAAACTTGAGAGACATGATATAGGCATGTAAATAGTAATATGTGAACACCGTAAATTTGAGAAAGAAGCAGAAACCCACTTCTTTAAGGATTATACAATTATGATTGGAAGTTGTGTTACATCTTGTATCTAATAGAGAAGCCTGATGTCCATGATGATATTTCATATTTTGCTTTACATTATAAACATCAGGATGCATGGACCTCCGAAGACATTAATATGTATATTTGTGACATAATGGACCTCAGAGTTCAGTATCAGACAGTTGCAGAAATAGACATTTGACTTGAAAGTACATTCCAGTAAAAGCATATGACACTAAGAGTAGCTTATGCAAAATTTTCATGCATTTTGGGTAGTTGTCAGTAAAATTTGCCTCTACAGTACTTTATACGAGAGGCTGGTTTTAAATTAGACAATATTTGTTAACTCCCTCTACCATTGCAGAGATAATTATGCTTTTTTATATAACATCACCGAGTAATTTTGATTATCAAAATGTTTAATTAATGAATGTATACTGTAGAGTGTAGAGTCTTAAACATTGAAGGTGTTAATATAATATTTCTCTATTGTACTTTCAAACAAATGTTTAATGAATCTGCCTTGCCATTTTTGTATTTAAATGCTGTGTAATAATTATTTATGCAGTATTAACAGGTGTACATTTTGTGTGAATATAATGGTTTAAATTGTTGATTCATATTTATCTATGCTAGTGTTCACTGCCACATGTATGTTTGTGTGTTCGTCTTGGATCGAGATGTTTCTTCATGAAATTAAGGGGCTGCCTTTAAGAAAGGTCCAATTACCATGGAGATGTGTACTAAGGTGTCCTATTGGGCCATCTATAATTATTATTATTATTTTTTACTAAAATATTTAATCGAAGGGGAATCACAATTTCATACTGTATATGCATAGCCCACTTTACAGGGAGTCTGAGATTCATATGATGAATGAAGTGGAGTTGATACAGTAATATATTTTTACCATGATGTAAGCCATGGTATAAAATTATTCATCAATTCTTAAGATCTTATATTCCCTGTAAATCCCCTTCACAGTTTTGTATCATGTCAGGATCTCTTACTTCAGTTATTTCCATTCCTAGTTTTCTCACAGAATAAATAACTATATGATTGAGTTACCATCTACACCTTCCTGGTTGCTGTCAGTTAATGCTATAAAAGATTTAATGTTATTTTATGGATTGATAATGGAGCTGTTTGTTCACATGGAGGGGCAGGGTTACATCTTTTGTTTTGATAATATGGCTTGAAGATTCAGTTCAAGTAAAATACTGTACTGTAGCTACTTCTGCTAATTTATTGACAACTCGAAATGCTATGGTCCTTGGGCAATTCCACAAGGTATACATTGAATTGTGTGTGGTTTATTAAGTATGTATGATACACAATAAGACACAACTATCTTTTGTGTGATTGATAACATGGCACGAGGGTCTCCTCATGTTTCGACAAGTTTAAATAATCATCAGAAAAATCATGGAGATGAACGTGTCTTTGATTGTCTAGTACAGAGGTATTTCTGTAGTCCTGTGTGCCATTACGTATATACTGTAGATGTGGTTATGGGGCTTACCAAGTCAGTCACAGTGGCTCAATCTAGTAAGACCTCTGTTTTCATATTTCCAAAAGTTTGTAGTGTACTATATTGTTGACACACACACATATACTGTATATAGCAATTGTGTTTGTATACCTTCTGGCAATTGCCATATCAACAAAACTTCACCAGCCAGTGATTTGTGATTCTAACTGTACAAATTGAAAATTTTCGTGTAGTAGAGTTGGCCACTAGTTTGACCCTCTGAAAGTGAGTAAGACCTCTTTATGTATAGATTCAATGCATACAGTACATACCCATTTACCTCCCACAACCTCAGTGTATAATCAGAGTTTACTGTACTTTAGTTAATGTTGCTGGTGTTTAAAATCTATCACTATAATCTGTGTACTGTACAGTGTATTGGTCTTTGGGATGATTATAAATGTCCAGAACTGATAGGCATCACAAAAGCAGGAGCCCTTAAAGGGACATTCTTTTGATGTTATATTGAAGGGCTAATAATTCCTCATAGCTATGCCATGAAACAGACCTTTTTGTAAGTAACATTGAGGTTGTCTACTTTCTGGCTTAGTTGGAAAGAATCAGTAGCCCTCCAGTTTACCAACAAAATTTCTCCCCTTACCCCCAGAGTAACTAGCTTTAACCAGTATAACAGTAGCCTTTATAATATTGGTTGTGGACATTTCCATTCAGCCTGAAAACAGAGGTTCACATTAGTGGGTTATTGTCTGACTTGGAACATTCCTCAGCTGCACTATTTATTTATCAATTTTCCATCAAGCTCTAGTGTTCTCTATTTAAAGTAACGAATTATATTGTTTGCCGAGCATGAAAATAAATTTTTCAACAATACGACTACTGAATTTTCTTATAACATTATATATTACTATACTGGTACTCCATACTTACAATTTTAAATTGGTCATCTTACTCAAAAACTACCAGGCTCTTCTCAGTTACCAGAAGAGGCTGGATGAGTTTGTGGCGGAAGCCTGTCCAGGCTGCCTCACTGCACCCCACCCCACACCATCAAACACATCATGGAAAACTGCACTACACTCAATCACTCTCACCAACAACACAATATACACTCGGTGAGGAATCTGTGTGAGCGGCCTTTTCCGGCTAGGGCTTACCTCAGGGGCTCGGGGCTGTTCGGCTAGGCAGCCTAGGGAACAATAACTACTCAAAAACTACGGTCTCATCAGCTATCTTACAAAAAAAAAAACTACTGTACTTATTCATATTCTGTCATGGGTATTGAGTTATAGAGCACATACCTTTACCAAATTTGACCTTTAAGATTCAGTGTATAACAGAATAAAACTGGTTAACCACATTTGAAGTACTGTACAGCATATTACTGCACTGTGTTGTGGAATGCAGAACATAATTAATCTGCGTACATGTACTATAGTACAATAACTTATTGAGGATGAAAAAACACCACCCTTGGCCTGAAGTCTGTAGAAAGAGGGAGAAATTAATAAACATGCAGAACAGCAAGCACAAAAGAAAGGAGGGACAGTGGAAGTGACGAATGGTATTGACTAGGGTCTAAAGGGGCACTAAAACTCTTGTATATTTACATCACAATCAGATAAAAATCCAAAACAAATTTAACCTGGAAATAGAGAATGATACACTACAAAAATACTGGCTAACTAACAGCATAAAAAAAAAGAGGAAGGGAGAGGGATAAAAGGAGAAAGGCAGAAAGGGGATATATAGTGGTAAGAAATGGTTTCAGTCCAAGGCTAAAATTTAGTTGCTGTACAGTGAGAGGCTAATGATAAGAGAGATAACCTGGATATCAGCACACTAGCATCTTGACTAGACCAGCCAGCATTACATTTGCTGTAGAGGTGACATGTAGGTATGTGTGTGGCATGATCTGGCTTAAAAGTGTTTGAGAGATGGGAAGAAATAAACATGAGTATGGGTTAGAGAGAAGGCGTAAATTAATACATCACTGAAGTAATTAAGAAACAGAAATGGAGATGACCAGTCCAAAGACTGGCCTGTCGAGAAACTCATGGTTTGGAGAGGCTTTGTTTTGCCGTAGACTCTAAATGAATGATGAAAATGAGCTGTTAATATACTACTGTATTCTGTATACAGTATATAGGAAGGCCAGAAAGACCTTAGATCACAATGGAGGAACAGACACAGCAAGTACAATAGAAATAATAGGAAAGGGATTGGCTCGGGTCCGAAAGGGTGCTACAACCCTTTATTGTATTGCTGTCATCTTTGCAGGATGTCATATTTAAATTTTGGCATAATGTTTCATAATGATTTTGATGATAAATACAGATGAAAACATTTCAGAATGGCAAGTCAAGGGGAGGAAAGAAGAGGACGAGGACGAGCAAGAGGAGGAAGGCAACGTCCTGGTGGTGACCAACATGTGGGTGTGGAGAAACACACACCAGGCATGGTGAGGGAGTCATTCATTCTACATCTTTCATTCTTCTTTCTTTGGACACATTTGTCCCATTTCAGATCTTCATTTAACCTGCAGTCCATTAGTTGGGGGATGGAAGAAATCTTGTAGTTTGGTCAGAGGAGGAAGGTAAGATGGTTGTGTGATGTGGTTTCTGTTAGGAAGTTTCATCTGTGCTTAGGGCCTATATATACAGTCGTGGTCAATAATAATCCTCCACATATGGGTAGCTCAAACAATTTGCTGTCTAATATTTTAACTTTCACATATGACGTTATTGATATGCTTGTAGTACTGTAAATGAAAAGATGGCACTTAACCTATTTAATGGAAAGTTTATCAGCTAAGGAAGTGGGGGAAGCTGTTAAACTTTTACATGAGACACCCCAATGTGAATGATTAATTATTGACTACGAATGTACAGTTGCCAAAAAAGGTATTGCGACAACTATTGATACACCATTAAATATATTAATGCAATAGTTGTTTGTAGGGATTATAAGTATGTATTACAGAAGGATATATATATTTCCTTCTGTTATACATGATTAGTAGTCCCTGCAAATAGTTGTGAATATTACTATGGTTAAAGTTCTATCAAGATTTGTTGCAATACCTTTTTTGGCAACTGTACATGTAAATGAAAATTGCAGAGTTACCCGGTATTACTGTAATTGGGATATAGTCACCTAACTTGAGCCTGATATCCTTAGAACAAGACAAAGATTATCACAATGCCACAAGTGGTGCAGAAAAATGATGATGATGATGATGATGATTATTATTACTATTACTGTATTATTATTATTATTACTGTATTATCTCTTACTTTATATGAATTACTGTTGTTGATCTTTTTGTTTTTCAGGATGATCTAATGGGTTGGATGACTGGTTTGCAAGTACATGATGAAAGAACATGGAGGGACACAAGTGGAAGGGATCAACAGGGAGAAAGAGGCAGAGGAGGAAGAGCTGGAGGGAGAGACGACAGACATGGCACAGGAGGAGCAGGAAGGGATGCAGGGAGGAGAGGAAGTGATAGTACTGAACAAGGAGAAGTAGGAAGAAAAGGAGTAGGAAGAGGAGGAGTGACAGGTGACCGAGAAAGAGGTGGACAAGGGCTGGGGAGAGGTCGAGGGAGAGGGAGAGGAAGGGAGGGTCGAGAGAGGAGCAAAGAGGAAGAGGAACAAATGGTAGTATGGACAAGACCACAACTCCTCATGGATAAGAAAGGTCAGTGTTTAGGCTCAAAGTACTGTTGAGCTTACTGGTTCCTCCAAACTATGCCAAGAAACAGCTAAAATTAGTTGTTCCTTAGTTTACTTGGTGTGGGGTTTGGAGGAATCAGTAGCCTTCATTTCACCCTCCACCAAGTTCTTACTACTGTGAGAAGACAATAAAGTACAATTCGATACAATGATGCAAAACACATGTATCAGGTCAGATGAAAAGACAAAAGAATATGCTAGTATTGTAGTAGGATCACTAAGGTCACTTAATATCAATAAATAAGAGATGGTCTGAGTACGCTACACAGTCTTGTCAGATGCTGTATTCTAAGAATTTTATATTAAACAAATCAATCAACCAATAAACCAATGAAACCATATACTGTATAAATAAATAAGTAAATAATAAATCAAGAGATCAAGCAACAAACAAATAACTGAATGAATGATCTAACCAACCAATTCTATGGTACAGTACAGTCCTTTACTAACCATCCAACCCACGTCCACACACAGGGACTTCGGGTCAACCTATCCACTTGAGGTCCAACTACTACCAGCTGACGGCCACCCCAGCACTGCGTCTGTGTCTCTACCACGTTGAGTTCAGTCCAGAGGAGGAGCGGACTTGGGCGAGGAAGGCACTCATGAGGCAACACACCAACGTCCTCGGCAACTATATCTTTGATGGCATGCAGCTCTTCCTCTCACACAAGCTGGGCAAGGATGTGAGTGAAGTTATAATGTAGTGGAGGGAGAAAAATGGGTTGATTTTAGCTTATTGGAGAGAATAAATGAAAGAAAAGGTGAAAACAGAAGACTGTGCTAGGCTAGAGACCTTATACCACTGAAAGAGAATGAGACAGAGGAGGACCAGCATGCATGAAAAGAGAGGAGGAAAAACTTTAGAAGTATTACCCAGATCATCACAGGCAATATCCTGTTGTTATTAAACCATACCATGGCCAAGGATGAGGGTTGTATTAGTAGAGAAAGATATAAATCATGATAGGCTACTGGTACAATAATTTTATTTATCTAGTATCAATAATACTAAAATAGGGCCGATGACCTTTCACTCACTCTCCTCTGCCACCACACAGCCCTTAGAGATGGCATCCAAGAGACCGGACAACAACACTCCCTACATGGTCAAAATTCGCTTCATCAAGGAACTCCCGTCCTCTGACCCAGAGTACCTCAAGGTGGGGTTGCGTGTGTGTGTGTGTGTGTGTGTGTGTGTGTGTGTGTGTGATGATGATGATATAAACTTGATTCAAAATTGCATTACAGTACTGTAATCTTCCGATAATTTGACACAATTTATAACACAAAAATTACCAAGTACTGCACCAAGCCATAAATGTTATATGGTACTATGATGATACAAGGAAATGGACAAATAAAAGTAGTGTGGCATATGGAAAATTTCCTGTAAAAACTTAAAATTATGGATGTTTTTCTTGGCAGGTGTTCTCACTGGTGGTAAAGCGGTGTCTGGAGTACCTGGGTTTGACTCAGGTTGGTCAGCACTACTTTGACCCGACCCAAGAAATGGTCAGTCAGAAACACAGGTAATGTACTGTATGTCCAGTCACACCCGCTAATAACCCATTCAGTGCCAGTGCTGCTTTTTGCAATTACATTTTTGCTATGTCAAGAAAATTTCAGTATGCCAGAGAATAATTACTAGACACTAGAAGTTAAGGGGAGCCTGTATCTTTCTTTATCAGATACAATGAAAAACTGGAAAAGTAAAAATTGGATTCTGAGCATGGGCAAAGATCCCCGGATTATGAACTATTTTGAAGCTTTTCCTTGTAAACCACTGCACTGTGGGACAACTGTCATATACCATTACTGCTTGCCATTGAGGAACTTGAAAGAAATGGGAGCCCTTTCAGATTCAAGTCTACACCTTTCCTTTCTTCAGTTGTCCCTCCCTTCTTTCTTTTTCCTTTGTGCTTACTGTTCCTCCTATCTGTCTCTATTTCTTCTGTGGTATCTAGTCTTTCTGGTCTAGCACATTTTTCTTTCTTCTCCGTCAAACTTATTCCACATGATGTTTGGTGGTGTTCTCAGAGTTGCAGTGTGGCCAGGTCAGCAGGTGGGTATCAGGCAACACGAACACCAAGTTTTATTGTGTACAGACGTCATCCACAAGTTCCTCAGACTGGACACCATGCATGACCTCCTCAGACAGATCCTTGCCAACCATCCAGACAACTATGTGAGTACTGTACTGTGCTGTGCTGGACATTGGGACATGTTTAGTTGAATAGATTAGAATGGGGAAGAAAAGAAGGATGTGCTAGGTAAGTCCTTATACCACAAAAGAGAAGGAAACAGAGTCAGGAAGGATAGGGTAAATGAAGGACAGGAGGAACACAGCTGACAAGAGGGAAGGTAAGCGATGAGTTGAATAGCCTGAGGAATTCAATAAATAATAATGTTAACTTCCCACTTATAAATTCTCTGCTGTGTTAAGCCAGGACAACTAAGTACTGTACCGGTACCACAAGACTGGCATTCAAACCTGCACATCCCCACTCTGTGACTCAAAGTATTGAAGCTCTTCCCATCTAGCAATATACAAGACTCAAAGTTCAGCATTACAGTATACCTTTCATTCCAAACCTTGCATAGCTCCTTACATGTGCGATGTCTGATCACGTAACCTCACAATTTTACACATTAAAATTAAACCTGCCAGTGAATAAAAACAGTAGCTACAGTATCTAACTCTGGTTTGACCACTAACCACTCTAACCTGTTCAATCAGCATCATGTTGTACGCCGCCAAGTACTGGGCAACGTGGTGATGACAAGGTACAACCAACGCACCTACACCATACATGACGTGGCCTGGAACATCACACCCACCACAACCTTTAACTTCCGTGGCTCAGAAATCACCTACCTTGAGTACTACCAGCAGGTGATTTCAACACATAGCCATTTGTTCTTTAACGTTGGTAACATACAGTACTCTACTGTACTGACTCCCTCAACTACTATAATTTTTTGGTTAATGAACTGAAAATAAAAAATCAAGGCAAATTTCACTAAACATTTACATAATGAAAAAACAATAATTATAAATTCACTCCATCTTGGCTAGGATTCGAACATTCAAAACCCTGGTCTATGACAAGGGATGTGCATATTCAGTGAGCTATGATGGACAAATCAGAGTTGTGATCACCTCTGATGCCAAATTTCCTCTCCCCCAGACATACCAAGTGACCATCAAGGATCACCGTCAGCCCCTTCTGCTGTCCCGGCCACGCCTGAAGGAACAGCGGCGGGGGACAAGCAGTGTGTACCTCATTCCTGAGTTGTGTGTGGCCACGGGGTTAACTGACGCCATGCGCAATGACCACCACATGATGAAGGATCTGGCACAGTTCACACGAATGGACCCGGAAAGAAGGGTTCAAAGCATACGGAAGTTCTCATCAAACCTCTTCAATAATGAGAAGGTAACTCAAGGAGAAGACAACACAAGAAAACAAATATTTTACAATACTCTCTACTACCAGCTCACTAGGACTATCAATCACTCAAGTCAATATAACAGATAACACATGGCATAAAAAATGGCAAAAATCACTGTTACCATCGTCCCTGTCCCTCCTCACCTCATCCATTCATGGCATCCCCACCAGGTGAAGGCTGAGCTGCAGCAGTGGGGGATGGAGTTCTCAAAGGTGCTGAGTGCTGTGAGGGGCCGTGTGCTGCCCCAGGAGATCATCAGCATGGGGCCTGTCTCCTTCCAGTACAAGGGGTTTGGTTCTGATTGGATTGGTGAAGTCAAAAGTAAGCCTGTCTGCATGTGTGACTGTCTGTCTCTGTCATTCTTTTCCTCTCTTTCTATGTATCTACCTATGTATACAGTATATTTCTACTATATATGTATTGATGTACTGTATATTATGGATGAATGAATCACATTTGCCTAGCACTAACCATTTAGTATTTTTTCATATTTAACTCACATTGTCAATTTGGTACATTCTCTAGGATTTTCACAACACAAAACATTCCTCTTAAACTTAAACACTACTAAAGTACTGTACTCCAAAACATGGCAAGTTAACACTATTGCCAGAAAAAAAAAAAAAAAAAAAAAAAAAAAAATGCAGTTTTCAGTTATCTCAAAACACAATCCAACACAATCCAAACTCCACCTTTGTATACCCTCTCCTCCAGACGTGTCCATGACCTCCTGTGCCCAACTCACCAACTGGGTCCTCGTCTTCCCGTCAAGGCTCAAATCCGAGGCTGAGGATTTGCTGAGTGGCCTTCGGAGGGTCAGCAAATCACTGGGAATGGTGGTGACACAGCCTGCAATGTGAGTACAGTACTGGACATGGGTTGAGGTGGAGGGTCAAGCTGGGGAAGATTAGGAAAGGGTTGAGAAAAACTAGGATAAGCTGGAGAAGACCTGGGTAAAAATTGGATAACTTAAATAGGCTGAAAAATACTGAAAAAGACTGAAGAAGACTTGGGTATTCTAGATTACTGTACCTACAATGTATTGCTAGAACTGTTATATGATATCCTTCCTACTTAAAACACTATGGTTCCCTCCCTCCATACAGCCAAATCCTGCAGGGGGAAACATTACAGGAGTATGTGCAGGGTGTTGGTCAGCACGGTGGTGTGAAAATGGTGGTGTGTCTCCTTCCCAACTCCCGCCTTGATCGCTACGCTGCCATCAAACGTCACGTCACTTGTGTCATGTCCGTCCCATCCCAGGTTGGTGTGTTCCAGCATGTCATGTGAGCATACTGTACATTTCTCCATCCTCTGGTCAGACTAATACAATACAGTACAATATAAAAATGCTTCTCTAGTACCAGGCATCAAGGCAATGTGGTACAGTACTGATGCAAGATTCTAGAAGACACCCACTGTTATGAATAATGATGAAGTACATTTGACCTTAGAATGCTTTCAACCCTGTTGTTGTTGTTGTTGTTGATGTTCTCCTGGTGTTGTAGATGATAGTGGCTCGGACACTGCAGAATAAGGCCAAGCTGATGTCAGTTGTGTACAAGATTGCCATGCAGATTAACTGCAAGCTGGGCGGTGAGGCTTGGCGGGTCCACATACCCTTCCAGGTGGGTGAGTCAAACTGCAGTACATGAGTTCCACTAACATACTGTACACAGGTGCTTAGGAATATATAAAAGGCCGATATCACATTCGTATGTTTTCCTTCATCCTCCATCCACGGTACACACTTTACACTTGTCACACTACACATACAATCCTCAGACAACAAGCTGGAGGATGGAGAAAGGCTTAGTTTGACTGTGGATGAAGGAAAGTTTGCTAGTGTAATATCTGGTTCAGCATGGACAATGACGTGAGACATGAAGTGAACTTCCTCATCACTTTGCTGCATTTATTCAATTAAACACATACAACATTATTTGACTAATGCCGTTGTTTATACATTAATTAATATACTTTTCAACCATTTGGCATACAGTACATAGTGCTTCTTTCTGACAAGTTAAATCATCAGGAAAGAATAAGACTAAAAAAGTCAAAGTTGTCAGGGGCTGTTCAAGGGTTAATATGAAGGGTTCAAGGTTAATATTGATGCTAACTTGACAGCCTGATCTGCCCTGACTTTATCCATTTTTTCGTCCACCAGAATGCAATGGTGGTTGGCTATGACGCTTTTCACGACCGAGGGGGCGGGGGCCGAGGGGGTGCCTCATGGGGGGCAGTGGTGGCCTCCTACAACCACAACCTCACCAAGTTCTACGGTCAGGTCACCCGCCATGCCAACCGGGAGGAACTCACCTCCAACTTTAGGGTTGCCGTCATGAGTGAGTGCAGCGAGGGAAGGGGAACAGATTTAATTCAATTCGAGATAGGCCATGTGGATCATGTAGCTCAAGAATAAGCCACAGGGGAAGGGCAAGGAATATTTCTCGACATGGTGCAAAGTTGAGTTGCATACATAGTAAATTAGGTGCTCCTATAACTTTGATCTCTTCTGTATCCGGTCGCTTTTAATGTACTGTACAGTACTTCAAGTCGCATGCATCTCACCCTAACCACCTGATGCTCCTTTGAAAACATACTACATTTTCCCTTTCCTTGTTCCTCATTCAAAGCTCACAACCCTTCATTCTCCTTCAGCACATTCATGACTTTAGCTGTTGTGTTTCACTAACATTCCTACCAATCAGTTGTAATCTCCCTCCAACAGATGCCCTGAAACACTACTCTGAGGTGAACGGCCAGCTGCCTGAGAGGGTATTGGTGTATCGGGATGGGGTTGGGGACGGTCAGCTCCTCTATGTTAAGGACACAGAGGTCACAGCTATCAAGGTGAGCAAGTGTGGGTCATGGTTGACTATTCAATGGTTCTTTATGACTTATCTTTTGGTATCCAAACTTGTCTGGCTCAAATCTAATATTAATTGTAAGATAGAAAGAAAATGTTGACCCAGTATAGTCTACTGGTCCGGGGCTTCATTATGCTGGATATAGAAGAAGTGGCAATAAATGAAAACATGTACTGTATACATTAAAGAGTAAGGAAGAAAGTAATGAGTTTAAAATTTAAAGGATGCTTATACAGTAGATAGAAAACTCCAAAACTAAACAGACAACTTTAAGGCCCAAGAACTCTTTGCAAGGATTTTTTAATGGGCTGAACAATTACAGAACTGTACAATGATCTGAACAATATTCAACATGAAGCCATCTTACAAGTCATTGTCACTCTTTAACCCCTAACTATTTTTGCATATGACCCTCATTGACAGCTACTGTAGGATAAAGCAATAGCAACCAGGACATTCATACACCTTGATATTATATTCACTGGGTTCATTCTTGCAGGCATGCTTTGAGGCTTTGGGGTTCAGCCCACGGTTCAGCTTTGTGGTGGTGAGCAAGAGGATCAACTCAAGACTTTTCACTCAGAACCCCTCCACTGGCCAACCAGCTAACCCGCCCCCAGGCACTGTGTGTGATGACGTAATTACCCGCCCAGAGAGGTAGGGTACTGTACTCCACTCCAGCATAACATTACCAAACTGAAAGGAACAGACACATAAAATAAAATTTAAATTAAGGTTGTGTAGTCTGAAGGGGTCTATTCTCAACAGCATCAGAGAAAGTGAGTCCCTTGATCATAAATTGGTCCCAAGTTGCATTTAATTTTCTGCAAAAAAAAAAAAAAAAATATTGCATTACATATGTATTTTTTCTGATTAAAATTCACTGTAAGAACACAGCTCAAGAACCTGTACCTCCTCCCCAGGTATGACTTCTACTTAGTGAGCCAACAGGTGAACCAGGGGACAGTCACCCCTACTTGCTACAACATCATCGAGGACATGAACTCCAACCTGGACCCAGATCGTCACCAAAGACTCGCCTACAAGCTATCATTCCTCTACTGCAACTGGATGGTGAGAGTACTTTATTTATTTTGCAAAGACGATACCAATATTCAAGTATAATCTGCTAAAAAATGTCTTCATTTTGAACCTGAGGAAATATTGAATAGAGAAGTTGAAACAGCAGGGACAGCTGTACTGTACAGCGCATACTGTACATCCTTCCCTCATGACCCCACTACTATCTGGTTTTACACACTACAGTAGTCACTCTTAGGAATCAATCCCTGCTGCTTTGGCTTCTTTGTTTGAATATTTACAGGGTTTAGATAGAAGATACAGCTTTTTTGTGTGACTATACCAGGCAACTGAGACCATACATTACTATCTAACCTCTTAGAGTAACTCAGTCAAGGAGGCAATGATGGCAAATATAATACAGTAAAATAATTCTAAAATACAACAAAAACAAAGAAAACAATAATAACAGGCTACAGTATATAAATAGGGCATTTGATATTTAAAAAGATAAGTATTGTACAAGAAGATGGAAATACAACAGGAAATAGGAATATGGAACAAAACAAAATACAGTAAAGGAAGAAGTACACATACAGTATACAGTACATGACAGGCACTTTCAACAAGGGTATTATAATAAGAATATACTGATTCCTCCAAACTACTGTATGTCACAATGTGTTTTGCTCATAACTTGGAGAAACTGGTAACTTCACTTTGGTCTTCCCCTCTGACATTACCACTCATTTTACAGGGTCCAGTGAGGGTGCCCGCGCCTTGCCTCTACGCCCACAAGTTGGCCTCTGTTACAGGTCAAGCCCTCAAGGACTCACCTCCTGCTCATCTCAGGGACAAGTTGTGGTATCTCTAGTGGCTTCAATCTTCTGCTTATCATCTCATTATATGAATCTACAGTACAGTACTGTACATTACTAAATTGACCTTTCTTTCCTTCTCGGTCCTATTCCCTTTGATTTCAGGGATGGATGAGGGCCCCGACCATTAATGAAAGCTTCTTACATAGTTGAGATCCCTAAAACTTAAGGGTTCCTAACTCATTTGAGGGCCTTAAACAGAGATGTGGAGAAATCTCCTGTACAAATTCCTTTCTATTCTAAGGATTAGGGCACCTACTACTGACAAATAATTCACAATTAGGTTACAGAAGGTTGCAAACCCTCTCATCCACTGAAGTCTTCAATGCTACTTCATCTGATTCATTCCTCTTTAGTACACATTCATTTCCCTCCTACACTCTCGGCAATATGGTAACTCCGGAGACCATGTTGGCTGTTTACCTTCCTTTTCGTTGCAAGGTTATATTGGGGATGATGGTCTTTCAAACTTTATTTTCAAACACCGAAAAAAAAAAGATGAAAGATAATTGTACGTGTATTGTATTACTACACACTTTTGATTATACAGTATGTATATAACATACAACACAGCTTCATTTTAATTGTGCTTGCCACATTCAATAAACAAGTACAATACAGTACAGTATTAAGGTTAGAGTCTTTAATTAATTAAAAGTCGAATACATCGTTTATATAAATGTCTTGTCTTGTCCTAATACACTTTGACTTCATGTACTGGTAAAAATATATTGTATTTTCAAAAGTGTTAGCCACATTGATTAAGGAAAGTTAAGAAGAGATTCTCTTGTTGGCATTGTTACGGTGTGACATATCTTCACTATGTAAATACAGTATACTGTATGTATAATGTTGTTGTTGCTGGTCTACCCTCCATGACATTATTTGTATTATATCTGGGCATAACACACTACATGCATTCAGTATTATTAAAAATATATAAATTTACATGTACTGCATTTTCACCAGTCTCAACCCAGTAAGTAAACAAGTGTCAAGACATGAGTCTGAAAGTGATGGTCAAATAATGTTTATACATGTGTACTGTACTGTATTTTGTTATAATACATGTTTGATGTCCTGTACTCATTAACATTTGATATGGTATAAATATACACAATGTATTGTCAAGTGTTTCATATCCAACAAAACTGTATTACACTCTGAGTACCATAATATATTTAAGTCATGAAGCGTTTAATAATTTTTATGGCTCAGGGAAGTGGCATCCCCATCACCCATCATTCATCTGATGGTGCAGTCAGCAACTTAAAAAAAAGTAGCATTAAAACTTTTGCATTATTTTCTGACTACTTTCCAGGAGTTTTCTTATCAGGACAGTATTCTTAATACCCAAGGGTTTAGATCTATTCCAGTTAATCTAGTAACAACTTGAGCTAATGTTAGACAACTTTTAAAGTTACAAACATGCCCTGTTGTGTAAGGGTTAATGGACTTGGTGTCTACCATATAATACAAACTACATAATTATTATTAGTACTGGTACTTACCATATAAACTATTTACTTTAATTCCTTAAGTCCGGGTAAATCTGGTAAAACCTCCCACTCAATTTGGGCGGGTCTGCATTATGCTACGGCTGTGTCCAGGAGATATTGCAAACACTTTATTTCAGTTTATCCCTACACCTAAAACTACTCTGTACAGTACAATGCTTATGAAATTAAATTTGGTATTGTACTCACCGTCAACTTTTCCTCTTTCCAATTAAACCATCTCCAGTTCTCTACAACTCCTGGTTACAAAGATATGATGTGGTGAAGAGAAGTACAGTAACTTTCAGTGCAATAGTAGGGTGGCGTTTGACTGGGCTGGCTGGCAGCAGTGTTGGCTTGGTAGAGAGGCATCACTCATCACCATCTTTCTTGCACATGGTGACACATTTTCCAGCAGTTTCCATTCAATTGCAGTTAGATAACCTTGCAATTGAACAGGAACAAACACATTGGGTGGAAATAACAGGTGGAGCGGTGGGAAGCACAAAATTCGACACAGCGGAAATATTGCCTCAAATCTCAGTCATCACTGCAGTCAGATAGACATTGAGTGACCCGTACTATACTATCAAGACACACCTGGCTACAGCCCACAAGCAAACACTCCAATTTGGTGGAATTGGCATGAAATTGGTACTTGCGGGAAATCCTGCCCCTTGGACTTTAGGGGTTAAGAGTAAACATTCCAGGCTACCATCTAAATATCATAGAAATACTGTAAGGTAGTTTTAGATTATATCCCATATATTTACTTCAACAGAAACACCATGGTCAGGAATTTATAATTATTTACTGGAAACATAATCAGGTATAAAATAACAATCAATTCTATACAGTATTAGCATTAAAATATATAAAGTTGCTCTCTACCAAGTTGGTTTACTAATCTTTTATTACAATCTACTTCTATAGTTCTGATACAGTGTACCTCCCAAAACTACCCAAAGAGGATATAAATGAAACCTAAAAGAAAAAAAGACTGGAGTAATGACGAGTTGAGCTTCACAGCCTTTTAAGAAAGCATCATCAATACTGAAAATATTCATTAGTACAGTAAACTAATTATATAAAATACAATACAATAATACCATATGAATATACATGAACACTGACAGCACAAATCAACATTATAATTATATTCTGTAAGAAACTTGCTACATTAATATATAACAATTGTACTTAATCGTCTAAAGGGAACTTGTAAAAACTGAATAGATAAATAAATAAATATTTGACTAAAAATATTTAACAGAGATGTTTCTGAACCTGACCAACTGATGATACAGCATATCTATCTGTTGATAAATATGAACTATTTTTGCATTCATGATTGATGTACAGTATATGTTACAGTATATTTACAAAACAATTAAGTTGCAGAAACCTCTGGATGCAAAATCACCAAAAAAACAGGAAATATTGTGAAATTTTCCTCAATGTCTGAATGTCCACAGTTTAATGCAAAATTATCAGGACTAGTGATTCTGCAAAACTTCAAACATCTGAGTGAGTTTGCAAACTCTCTCTTTGCAGTTGCTATCTTTGCAGTTGCTCTTCAAGATGAAAGCAAAGGTTCTCTGGTGGCCTTTTCTTCCAAAAAATACTTATTTACATTGTACATGTAAATAATTTATTTTTGCTTGCCTGTGTAGCATAAAAGAATAAGTTACGGTGAAACCTTCCATAACTAAAGAATGACAGAATGACATGGAGTGAACTACAGTAGGCTATACTGACCTGGGTGACCCACTGGTAGGCAACGACACATTTATATCACATGTTGCCAAGTGTAAAGGAAGGTATACAAAGTTCAAATTAATTATGCTGTAAATAGTATAGAAAGCACTGTACAGTACAAGTGTCAGAAGGTAACTGCAATGGTTCATATTACTCAGACTTGTTACCAGACAGGATTTCACTGGCATTGGCTGATATTCTTAAATAACCTGCAATACTGCAATGGTAAAGCCTCAAATATCTGCACTTAATGAAAGCCTTGCCCAAGTCCCAAGGAATTGCAGAGGTTAGTAACTTCTGTTCATAAGTTGTGAAATGTTTCTTCTATACAGCTGCTTCAATACCCTATAATTGGCTCTAAGCCTTTATGTATCATTTTCCTCCAACAGTAGTATCACTGATCTGGCATTGGTGAACTCTGCACATCCACAATCATAAACTGGGATGGGAGCCATCATAGTTGCACTGATGGCAGCTGGCATTCATCTTGTTGCTCTGATTATGGTGTTTTCATTTCATAACGTCTTGAATATTCTTTTATTCATAGATTCAATGTTCTTAGGACTCCACCTGATGCTGTGATATAGGATTAATGAATCAAGTTGTGAGGCATAACATCAAATTTTGCTATATAAAGTGGTTATGCTGTGATGAATCACAATCTGCGACTCTGTGACGGTTCAGATCCCAATCTTCTATTTTGATAAAAATTTGCATATTCACCAAAGACTGCCCAATGATTTTGCAAAATAACAGAGCACTGATGGTAAATTTGCAATATAACTAGGTTTGGTGATTCTGTATAAACACAGCTTTAATAAATTTACCATAACATAATACAGTATACATGTACAGTCGCGGTCAAATATAATCATCCATATAGGGGTAACTCACGTAAGAATTTGACAGCTTTCCTCTGTTCCTTAGATGATAAACTTTCCAATAAATAGGTTAACTACCATCTTTTAATTTAATACAAGCAGCTACACACTACTTAAAACATTAACATCATATGTGAACGTGAAAACATTAGATAGTAAATTGTTTGAGATACCCTTATGTGGATGATTATTATTGACCACGACTGTATATGGCTCTCATATGTGCAACCAACATGATATAAAGGATTCCGAGAAGAAATCAGTTAGATTACAACAATAATAAACTGTACATTAAAGTAACTCAACGCCCCACTAACAGTTAAAAGATATCTCTACACTTCAGAAATTACTCAAGGACCACTACTGTACAACAAACAGGGATAAGTTGTCTTGTGATCAATTTCACAGTCATTCGTAGTTGATGTGTACTGTAATTAATCACCCAAAAATGAAAGAAACTGAGCTATGAAGTTATTCATGATCTTATTCCGAATGATATGGTGACTGAACTATCCAAAGACCCAGGTTACCAACCTGCATGACAGATGTAATGAGTATGGATACTGAACAGTTTAGTGAACTTAAAGGTTAAAGAGGTGAAACAAATAATGAGCAACAACCATTATATTGGCCTATCATCACATGCGTTGCTCACACATGTAAGTACAGCTACCAGTATTCACTACTGTACTTCATTCATAACTTTCACATTCAATTACAACCTCCAAAATGTTTTCCCAAGCTTTTGTAATTCCATTACCATACATTCTAAGACGTATATTGGTCCTGTCATAAACAAGAAATGTTTAACATACAGTAAATGTGTTACAATGAGGTTCCACTATACAGCAATGCTCAAGGAAGCAAGTACAGTGTAGTACTGTTGGTTCTACTCCTACTAGGACTGCAGCAAGGACATTACCCTCTTGCTATGGGATATATTCTTTCCAAGGCAGTCCAAACACTGGGGTTATATACGTACTACCACCTAGATTTATACGTGGGGCACTATTCTTCCCAACAAGGCGAGCATAGGAAAGTTGTGGTCCCATGTCCTTCTAGTTATAAGGGGAAATATCTACACATACCCATACACTCAAATCATTTCCTTCCTCAAAAACCCAAATATTTTTGCTTCCTCTACTAATTCAGAACTGTAGTGGCCAACCTCACATAGAAACACATTACTGGTACTTCATCTCATTGTACCACTTGACCAACAATGAACTTCCCACAAAATTTAACACATTTTTCCTAAAATCAACTATGAACTCTTGTTCATAAATAAAATTCCCCCATAATCACAGCACTCAACAACACCCACCAAAATATTTCAAGACAATCTTTAATTACATCACCTACTTCTACAACAATATTACGAACGATACTTCATTCTACGCTCCATTTTGCGCTGTTTCTTGTTCATCATCATCTGTTCTTCCATTTCTGAAGTGTCCTGTTGGAAGAACCACGGCCCTAACACATTGGTCCAAAGCATCTGGCCCCCACGACAAGGTGCCTGGTAAAAACACAAGAAATATACAACTCTAGAAAAGAACTGGCAGTTAGGATAGGAAAAGGGATTCTTTAATATCTAGAAATTAATAACACTATAGTGCTTGTGACAATTTATTTATCTTTAAGAGATTGGGATGAATAAACTTTACCAATTTACTGATGGTGTGTACAACATTTTCTATAACTCCAAATACTTGTACTATACACATAAAAATACATAAATATAAAAGTAAATGTCCCTCTACAAAGATTTTAATGATTGATTTATAATTCATCACAGATTCCTGTCTCACAAGTCTTAGATGATCATGCCTATCCATTACTGCACCATCAAATACCAAATGTCTTTCACTTAGGATCCAGGACATTCATTCATTACCTTTAACCATATTAACAGCCAACAGAAAATAAATAAACCAAATTGTGAGTGAAAAGGAGTGACAACCTGAATGAATCCATACATGAGAGGATGTAATGAAGGAAAATTTTCACAGAGTACTGTATATAAAAAATAACTGATTTAATGTGTAAGTGACACTGTGATGTAGTAAAAAAAGTGGAGGTAAACGAGTCATTCAAATATTGCCGCGAATCACCACCGATATAATAGGAGCTTGTTTCAAGGCTAGTCAAGCAATATCAGAAGCCTCCAATTCCGATACACGATCACAGGATCCTTAAAGTGAGCAATAATAATCCCCTCCTCATAGAAAAGTTCAGAGGAAGGCATTCCAAAGGATCTAGAATCTAGATCATACACTGGTACTGTACAGTACTTATTTGCCATGGACAATTTTGGAATACAAATTGGTGTAGTTAAAGAATGAACAAAGGAAATAGAAGTACAGTATACAAAATAAAGAAAAACGAGTGAACTTACCAGTAGCAAGAGGAGCCAGAAGTAGCTTGAGTAGAGACACAGTACTATAGTTCCTGAAGTCAGTATCACTAGGTCCTTCACATGCCTAAAAGTAAGTCACACAGTAGCCTATGAACTTAGAAACACACTTTCGTAACAATAAAATTAGTATATTTATACCTATCACTAAAATCAGCTCTTATAAAATTTAAGAACTGTACTGTACAGTTCTCACAATAAGATATCAAACTCACAAATACACTTTAATTAAGCAATGAATAGGCAAACTGATACCATACAGTATACTATTTTCAGGAGGTACAACACATTGGCAGAGACAGTACTGTATTTTCACATATGGGGAGCTACCATTCATTGTGCCATACATCTAAGCACGAAATTGCTAGGAAACTGTATTAGCAATACAACTATACAAACATCTAAGAGTTCCCTTCTATGACATAATTGTACAGTTATTTTATCCATCAATCTACAGTATCCTCAGCAGTACTTACTCTGCAATTCCCCCCTCAATGTTTAGGTCACAGCCCTCATCCAGCATTGATCCGTCAGCGCCATACTTAGGTGTGGCCATACTGGACATGAAGCGGTAACATCCACCAAGGACCAGACTAGCCAGAATAAGCATTGTCTGTGGTAGGGTGGAAGGAGCATTGTATTAATATTTGGCATTGTTTATTTTACTCATGGCACTCTACACAGCTTAACATGCATCATATGCACAATTATGTACAGTATGTTTTGGGCTACAGGATCAATGAGTCATATGGTTTGTTAATTAATATTCATGTAGATTTTTTTATCTGTACAACACAAACTTGAATTGACAAAGTTAGACAAAGGAGCATTTTAATTTTTTACTCTGAAGTTATTCAACATTAGAGGTTCTTCAATGAGGAACTGAGTGTAAAGTTGTGAATAGAAGCATAATCCTGTGCTTTATCAAAAACTTATGGTATGATAGTAAAAGCTTACAGTGTCAAGAGCTGGGAAGGCTGTGAAGAAAATGAAGGCAACACCAAGGTAGATACCAACTGCTCCAAGTGTCATGTTACGGTAGAATACCAGGGTTTCCTTATTCTCCTGCAATATCTGCTTCTGACCTTTGGTCCCCTGCTTCCCCCTTTGCACCTGATAAAGCAAACACTGTGTCATTAACATCTCTTTACAACTATTTACTGATAGGTGAACAGGGACATAGGGGGCTGGGAAAATAGTCCAACAATTCCACTGACCTAACTTAGGTCTAAATAAGTGGGTAATGAAGGTAGAAAAAACATACGCAATAACGGTAATTCATTCAATATTTACCGAAAGCAGTTCACCTGTTTAATGCCATCCAAAGCCAATCAGGGAACTTAAGAGGAGTCTTTACAAAATCCTTCAAAAACAGCAACTAAAAGTCAAAAACATCTGACGAGGCTAAAACATCTGACCACAAACTAAAGATATAATTAAAACTCTTGGTCAGAATAATACCACATTATCTCCCTACACTCTAACTATGAAGATATGACTGTCTATGACTTTATGTGGATTGTATAGTGAAGATAAAACAGTAAAATCTCTGCTTCTCACCACCATCTTGACGTTGTTACAGCTGGGTGAACGCCGACTCAACGGGTCACGTCTGGTACTTATAATTCAGGCTTGTATAAACCATCTATATTATCTTATTTTTCTTAATATTATAGTTAAACGACTCCCTTTTACCGGGAATTATTAGAGTATTGTTTCTCTAAGTGATTTGACATGATCACATATTGTAGATACAACTATTAAGTAGTAGTATTTCCACTTATGAGAGTACTTGTATAACCCATAGATAAAGCATAACGGCATGTTTATTTACTTCCTGCTGGCTCCTGTCACAAAATATTACTGTATGTAAAATTGAACCCAATAATTAATAGGTGAACATATTTTATATTATAAAAACGGTACTCATACTACTAACATGTGTTATATGACGAAGGCTGTATAATATGAATATACAGTAATTATTATCAGAGCAGAGCGGTCCGACCACCGAGCTATTATAACTGCTGGAGTGCAGTGTTGCCAACCGTAGGGTAATCGCCCTATATGTAGGGCATTTTGACCTCAAATCCTTGTCTGTAGGGCGTAGGGTAATTTTACAGCAGAATCATAACGAAACGTAGGACGTTACAACATTTTGGTATAAGTGATAACATATTTTGTAACATAAAAAATAAAACACTTAAAGTTAGTGTATTTTGTAAAATCTTCCCCGCGATAATTACTGATACATCGTACGTCTGTACTTTAAGATGTTATTATGAAACGTGCACCATTGAAATTGTAACAGGCACTTTTGGAAATAGAAAATTGTAAAAAAAAAAAAAAGAAAAAAAAGGGAAATAGTCGCCATATTTAGTCGGTCTCAAATTATATAGAAGGGCCCGACTGAAAGAGCATTATTTCTCTAGCAGAAATAATAGCAAAAACCCACAAGATCAAGATATATTGGTGCCGTTGTAAAGGCAATATTTCCCATCAACCATTGAAATTGTAACAAGCATTTTTGGGAATAGAAAATTGTAAAGTAAAAAGGGAAATAGATTAAGATAAAATATATATATATAAGTTTATAAGGTGCCGTTGTAAAGTCAATATTTCCCATCAACAACATAACCAATAAAAGTGGAGTGGTGATATACTCCATGTTGCTGTGATCTCAGGCGGCCATATTGAAACACCAGCTGAAAATTTCAATTGCTCACTCACCATGATGCTGATATAAACAGGAGGATCGCCAAGGCAGCAGCAGTTATGGCTAGTGTTACATGATTGCATATAAATCTTTATAGTTAACCTGGAATATAATCATGTAACACTACTAGCCTAGTCTAGACTAAAATAGAGTGTGGACCATCTACGCGAGCCAGAAGAGGAAACTCAACAGCTTCCATCCGAGGTTTCTACGACGCATCCTGCACATTCAGTGGCAGAGAAAGTACCCAAAAGTAACCCAATACAGAGGTTCTGAACTTCTGGAACGCTGGCTGAGCCTGCCAGCCTGCTGGCTCGGCCATGTCAGAAGAATGAAATCTGGCCGCATCCCCAAGGACCTTCTGTATGGGGACTGGGCCTGGCTGATGGATCACGACCGACTGCCGGCGATTGGACGCCCACGCCCGAGTTACAAAGATGTCTGCAAAAAGGATATAAAACTGTGCAACATTGACGTCAGGACCTGGGAAGACTACGCAGGACAGCAGAAGACCGATCGGACTGGCGCCTGACAGAGTGACAGTCAAAACTCAAAAGGCGGTGCATACGGGAATCAGAGTAGGAGAGTATTAGTAATTACACAGCGCTTGCTCAAAAAACTGAAAGGAGAAGGAAAACCATGAGGAGGAAAAAACAGGAACAGCTTCAGCAATCATCATCCTTCGTGTGCCGAATATGCAGCAGAGACTGCCACTCACGACTCACGACTGATGAGTCACGAGTTGGGCTCTACAACCACTTGCGGAAGTACAGATAGGCCCCACATACTTTTGGTTGCTAAAAATGTAAAATATCGTCTCACCATCTCACGAACCGGAAGTTCGGAACTTCAGGAAGACGCCAAGACGAGTGGCAACGAAGCCAACGACGACGACGACTGGGACCTACCAAACCGAGGGAGATTATTGTTAGTATTATTAATTAATATAAAATAGTTTTAACACAGTTTTTTGTGTGTCATATTGTCTTCACTACCTGAATGTACCACCAAGCAGTCATTAAGGTCCTCACAGTTTATAAATATGAATGCCTTTTATTAAAAGTTTGAATACACTTGGATACACTTGGAGTAGTCTAAAGCCGTCATCTGGACGTCAATCGGATACGAAGTTCGCTTGGGTTAAACCAAGCCAAAGCAAGCGGAACTGTTCTGGTCGGTCAAAAGGATTCGACGATCCACCAAGATGGACCCTGCTGCCAGCCACTTAAACCAAGACCAACAACGTATCCATCCAAGCTCGCCAAAAAGCAGCGATTCGGTAAGCTTGATAGGAGGATAGGAGAAGTATAGCAGTAAATATGGCGGCCATTAAAGATATGACAAGTAAGTTAATAGTATAATAATACATGAATTGTAGGTGCAACAGGCTGTAAAATAGAGCGATAGCAACACAAATAAGGCTTTAAGTATAGCAATGACAGATTAGAGCAGGTGTAGAGTTCATATTAGTCTACCATTTCTACTAAAATAGTAATTGTTAAAACCTGGAGAATCACGATAATGATATAAATTATTAATTATTATTTTTTTTTTATGTTCTCGTATCTAATTTAACTTATATGAGATTATATGGATTGCTTAGGGGTTATGTGACCCATTCTTGATAATTATGTAATATTATTAAGGTGAAGGGAAGTATTGTACTTTATTGGAAATCAGTTCTTGGTAAAACTATAGAATCATGCCAACTTTTTCTGTTTTTAATCAATCTTAAAATACAGGAATGGACTTTGACTTTCACCGGTTCTGACTTAAAACACAGTATCACTGTAGGATATAAGAGGTCCACCTTCATGTGTATTTCAAATGTGATTGCAGTAATTATAACTACCGGCATCTAACCAGAGCAACCAATGGCACCTAACCTTGTTAAACTACCATGACCTAATCGGGACATAGCTGGACACTGCTACAGAACAGCAATAAATTCTATAAAATAATTAAGTTAGGTCTAACTAATTCAATAACTTTCTTATCGTTATATAGGGAGAGGTAATTTTTGTACTACATTGCAAATGTAGTGTATTAAGCATGTGTGTTTAATATGTCAAGTACCAGATACTCTATTCCCTTCTTTAACTGTTTCTTACCATGGTAGGTTACTACATTAAATTCTTTACTTCCAGGACTGTGTGTCTGTACTGTGAACGTGCATTCGATGACACAAATGATGCCTGTAGTTGCATACAGTCCCATTTAGTTGAAGCACAAGCGGAGAGTCTTCCTTCAGTATCGCCCATCTCCTCGACCTCCTTTGCTGAAAGTAGGTTAAAGCTAAAAATACTTTAATCCAGACTTACAGTCATTTGCAAAAATAGATATTCAATATTTAATTCAAGGAAACTTTTTCCTTTACTAACAATGTATGCCCTGATAATTATATGCAATGGTTTAGAGCAGTTCAGTTTCCTTAATTAACAATGGCACTCCTCTTGTTGTCTCATTGATACTAACTAGTACTTTACTGGTACAATAACCAAGGAAGAGCATAAGGGAGAGAGGAAGCATATCCAAACCACCTCAATGTATTACACTTCACTCTCAACCACACCACACTCATTACCACTTGCTTTCTTACTCATACCACATCTCTCATACACACTCTCATTACTTTTTCCATCCCGACTTGTAAGTCCACATGCACCTCTCAAGTAACTCATTTCTACTGCACCTATTCTAGACTGATGAGCCCTACTTCATGTCCAGGGACTCGTGCCCCCTGGTGTTGTGATGATTTGGCTCCTATAGCTGCCTTCCTTGACAGCCTTCGGGGGTGGTTGAAGACTGCAACGCACACAACAACACTAGCCAACAACACAACATATACTGTACTCTGAGGGCACTTTGGGAAAGCCCGGTTCAGGTCATGGCCTTCCTCGAGAGCTCGGGGCTGCTCGGCCAGACAGCTTGAGGAACTTCAACAACAACTCCTGCCATAATGGCTGAAGACCTAAAACACAATAGAAGACTTCTCCAATCTTTGGACCATTCTCATTTTTTCACAACCATCATTCCTACATGTGCGCATTTTTCTTTGATTATGTGAGTGCTTAACCAAGTACTGTACCTACCATATGTACAGGATGATTCATATACATATTATAATATTTATTAAATGTGTATTATACGCTGTATATATGCATTTAAGACATAATATACAGAACTTATTTACAGTGTTTAAGAAGCAATAGCAGATCATATATTCAACTGTAATCTATTTTCATGAATGCAAGCTCGTACTCATTTTACCATGTTAGCAGAAACTTCTTTTGAATAACCCTATATAATGCATATATATTTTTGTACTTTGTGTGATATTGTACCTTAATTTTGTTTGGATAAGAAAATGTATACAGCATTATGTTTGATACTAAGAGTTTATTTTCACGAAATAAAAGCTGCAATCAACACTGCATTGCCTACCTATACTGACCTTGAGTTTACACACACATACAAAATACTTGGCATAATATACAACACATCCATGACATTCAAATAACATAATGGCCATCAAAAACAAATGCATGTAAAAATGTAAAGCCCTCAGATCACTTGCCAGCTCAATATTTGGACACAACAAAGAAACCACAACTACAATATGCAAACAATTACTATATTCCATTAATGATGGATTATGTAAGTCCTGCCTCAGCCTCAAACCTCTGAAAAGAAGAAATAATAATAATAATAATAATAAATAATAATAAAAAAATAAATTCCACCTGAAAAGAAGAAATAATAATAATAATAATAAAAAAAAATAAAAAAAAATTCCACCTGAAAAGAAGAAATAATAATAATAATAAAACAAAAATAATAATAATAATAATAAAAAATAAATTCCCTCTGAAAAGAAGAAATAATAAAAATAATAATAATAATAATAAAAAAAAATAATAAAAAAAAATAAATTTCACCTGAAAAGAAGAAATAATAATAATAATAATAATAAAATAATAATAATAATAAAAAAAAATACCACCTGAAAAGAAGACATAATAATAATAATAATAATAATAAAATAAATTCCACCTGAAAAGAAGAAATAATAATAATAATAATAATAATAATAAAAAACAATAATAATAATAATAAAAAAAATTCCATCTGAAAAGAAGAAATAATAATAATAATAATAATAATAATGATAATAATAATGATAATAATAATAATAATAATAATAATAATAATAATAATAATAATAATAATAATAATAATAATAATAATAATAATAATAATAATAAAAAAAAAAATCCATCTGAAAAGAAGAAATAATAATAATAATAATAATAAAAAAAAAATAATAAAAAAAAAAATTCCACCTGAAAAGAAGAAATAATAATAATAATGATAATAATAATAAAAAAAAAAAAAAAAAAAATATTCCACCTGAAAAGAAGAAATAATAATAATAATGATAATAAAAAAAAAAATAATAATAAAAAAAAATATTCCACCTGAAAAGAAGAAATAATAATAATAATAATAATAATAATAAAAAAAAAAAAAAAAAAAAATATTCCACCTGAAAAGAAGAAATAATAATAATAATAATAATAATAATAAAAATTAATAATAATAAAAAAAAAATTCCATCTGAAAAGAAGAAATAATAATAATAATAATAATAATATTAAAATAATAATAATAAAAAAATTCCACCTGAAAAGAAGAAATAATAATAATAATAAAAAATATTAATAATAAAAAAAAAAATTCCACCTGAAAAAAAGAAATAATAATAATAATAATAATAAATAATAAAAATAATACTAATAAAAAAATTCCACCTGAAAAGAAGAAATAATAATAATAATAAATAATAAAAATAATACTAATAAAAAAATCCATCTGAAAAGAAGAAATAATAATAATAAAAAATAATAATAAAAAAAAAATTCCACCTGAAAAGAAGAAATAACAATAATAATAATAATAAAAAAATAATAAAAAAATTCCACCTGAAAAGAAGAAATAATAATAATAATAATAAAAATAATAATAATAAAAAAAGAAATTTCACCTGAAAAGAAGAAATAATAATAATAATAATAATGATAAAAATAATAATAATAAAAAAATAAATTCCCTCTGAAAAGAAGAAATAATAAAAATAATAATAATAATAATAATAATAATAATAATAATAATAATAATAATAATAATAATAATAATAATAATAATAAATAATAATAAAAAAATAAATTCCACCTGAAAAGAAGAAATAATAATAATATTAAAAAAAATAATAATAATAAAAAAAAATTCCACCTGAAAAGAAGAAATAATAATAATAATAAAAACAATAATAATAATAATAAAATAAATTCCATCTGAAAAGAAGAAATAATAATAATAATAAAAATAAAATAATAATAATAAAAATTAAATTCCACCTGAAAAAAAGAAATAATAATAGTAATAATAATAAAAATAATACTAATAAAAAAAATCCATCTGAAAAAAAGATATAATAATAATAATAATAAAAATAATAATAATAAAAAAAGAAATTTCACCTGAAAAGAAGAAATAATAATAATAATAATGATAAAAATAATAATAATAAAAAAATAAATTCCCTCTGAAAAGAAGAAATAATAAAAATAATAATAATAATAATAATAATAATAATAATAATAAATAATAATAAAAAAATAAATTCCACCTGAAAAGAAGAAATAATAATAATATTAAAAAAATTAATAATAATAAAAAAAAATTCCACCTGAAAAGAAGAAATAATAATAATAATAATAATAATAATAATAATAATAATAATAATAATAATAAAAACAATAATAATAATAATAAAAAAAATTCCATCTGAAAAGAAGAAATAATAATAATAATAATAATAATAATAAAAATAATAATAAAAAAAAATCCATCTGAAAAGAAGAAATAATAATAATAATAATAATAATAATAATAATAATAATAATAATAATAATAATAATAATAATAATAATAATAATAATAAAATAATAATAATAATAAAAAATACCACCTGAAAAGAAGAAATAATAATAATAATAATAATAATAAAAAAATAAATTCCATCTGAAAAGAAGAAATAATAATAATAATAATAATAATAAAAACAATAATAATAAAAAATAAATTCCACCTGAAAAGAAGAAATAATAATAAAAACAATAATAATAAAATAAATTCCATCTGAAAAGAAGAAATAATAATAATAATAAAAATAAAATAATAATAATAAAAAATAAATTCCACCTGAAAAAAAGAAATAATAATAGTAATAATAATAAAAATAATGCTAATAAAAAAAATCCATCTGAAAAAAAGAAATAATAATAATAATAATAAAAATAATAATAATAAAAAAAAATCACCTGAAAAGAAGATATAATAATAATAATAATAATAAAAATAATAATAATAAAAAATAAATTCCCTATGAAAAGAAGAAATAATAAAAATAATAATAATAATAATAAAAATAATAATAATGATAATAATAAATAATAATAATATAAAAATAAATTCCACCTGAAAAGAAGAAATAATAATAATAATAATAAAAATAATAAAAATAATAATAATAATAAAAAAAAAATTCCACCTGAAAAGAAGAAATAATAATAATAATAATAATAATAATAATAAAAAAAATAAAAAAATAAATAAATTCCATCTGAAAAGAAGAAATAATAACAATAATAAAAAAATAAAAAAATTCCACCTGAAAAGAAGATATAATAATAATAATAATAATAATAAAGAAAATAATAATAAAAAAATAAATTCCACCTGAAGAAGAAATAATAATAAAAAAAAAATTCCATCTGAAAAGAAGAAATAATAATAATACTAATAAAAAAATTAATAATAAGAAAAATAAATTCCACCTGAAAAGAAGAAATAATAATAATAATAACAATTATAAAAATAACAATAATAAAAAAATAAATTCCCTCTGAAAAGAAGAAATAATAATAATAATAATAATAATAATAATAAATAATAATAAAAAAATAAATTTCACCTGAAAAGAAGAAATAATAAAATAATATTAATAAAAAAAAAAAATCCATCTGAAAAGAAGAAATAATAATAATAATAATAATAATAATAATAATAATAATAATAATAATAATAATAATAATAATAATAATAATAATAATAATAATAATAAAATAATAATAATAAAAAAAAATTCCACCTGAAAAGAAGAAATAATAATAATAATAATAAAAATAAAATAATAATAATAAAAAATAAATTCCACCTGAAAAGAAGAAATAATAATAATAATTATAATAAAAATAATACTAATAAAAAAAATCCATCTGAAAAGAAGAAATAATAATAATAATAATAAATAATAATAATAATAAAAAAATAAATTCCACCTGAAAAGAAGAAATAATAATAATAATAATAAAAATTATAAAAATAATAATAAAAAAATAAATTCCCTCTGAAAAGAAGAAATATTAAAAATAATAATAATATTAATAAAAAATAATAATAAAAAAAAAATTCACCTGAAAAGAAGAAATAATAATAATAATAATAATAATAATAATAATAATAAAAAAAAATTCCACCTGAAAAGAAGAAATAATAATAATAATAAAAAAATAATAATAATATAAAAAAAAATTCCACCTGAAAAGAAGAAATAATAATAATAATAATAATAATAGATAAAATAATAATAATAAAAAAAACAAATTACACCTGAAAAGAAGAAATAATAATAATAATAAT
>JAWZYT010000944.1:35000-37500 GCA_034508575.1 Petrolisthes manimaculis | reverse complement strand
TCGGCCTAGGCAGCCATGACGTCATGACCTGCTCAGCCAATAGCATTACACCATGTATTTACACCCAAGTCCTATTACATCATATGTATGTGATGTATATTGATATTATGAAATAAGTAAAGGAAATACATAATTGGATATAAATTAAAAATGTAGAATAAATTAATTTGAAAGTAACAAAACAAAATAGAAATAACTGTTAATTAACATTACCTTACCTGACCTGACCTAACCGAAACTGGGAGGGGGCAGACTACCGGGACCTAACCTGGGCAGACTACCGGGACCTAACCTGGGCAGACTACCGGGACCTAACCTGGGCAGACTACCGGGACCTAACCTGGGCAGACTACCGGGACCTAACCTGGGCAGACTACCGGGACCTAACCTGGGCAGACTACCGGGACCTAACCTGGGCAGACTACCGGGACCTAACCTGGGCAGACTACCGGGACCTAACCTGGACAGACTACCGGGACCTAACCTGGACAGACTACCGGGACCTAACCTGGACAAACTACCGGGACCTAACCTGGGCAGACTACCGGGACCTAACCTGGACAGACTACCGGGACCTAACCTGGGCAGACTACCGGGACCTAACCTGGGCAGACTACCGGGACCTAACCTGGACAGACTACCGGGACCTAACCTGGACAGACTACCGGGACCTAACCTGGACAGACTACCGGGACCTAACCTGGACAGACTACCGGGACCTAACCTAGGCAAACTACCGGGACTTAACCAGGTGTCCTTCGGGACACCTGGTTCCTTTAAGCATAAATAGTACCAACTAATTAAAAAAATGCAATAATTGAAAAAATGTACATTACATACCTTCTTCAAGTCCTTCTGTTTATAAAAGTACGCAATATCACGAAGAAACTGGTTAAGGAATGTGTCCTTGTATTTCCATCTATACAGAAATTATTGAAGTTAACTCTCTCGTATAGTTCCTCGGAAGTATGGCGTTCACCGTTCAGGATACGTAGTTTTAGCATAGTATCCTTCAAGAAATTTCTATGATCTGCTCACTATAATCACTTAATTAACTCCTCCACGAATAATTATTTTATCACTGTCTTGTATGTGGATTACATCGAAAATCCGATTCGTAATAGTATAATTTATATCGCCAGGAGGACGAGAGTGGGAAGTACACCACTACCACACAGACTAACAATATTATCATTACTGGCTCAGGCTCCAATTAATCAAATATACAATCCATTATTTGGCAACCACTACAAAGAATGCCAACTGCATGAATGTATTACGGAAGAAATGCACCAGCAATAACTCCACATAATAATCTATAAATGTAAATGATGAACATGTATTACCAAAGTAGGCTACAATATTACATATACAGGGTTTATGAACTGATTGGATAGCATTTATTTGCGTGCTTGCATATTGTATGGTAGGACAACCCTGCTTTGCTTATTTTTCAGCCAATAATAAGTGGTAAAGTACTGACGTTTTTTTTATATAGGAGCCAATAAGTAATCGCAAATGCTGATGACGAAATTTTCATCAACATCCAATAAAAAGGCGGCAAAGTTCGATGACGTCACCACGTTTGGACCAATACCGTGCGTCCTTACAACAAGACTTTGGGACACTCAGTCTCACCTCCGACGCCTTTATAAACAGTGACCACAACAAGCGCCCAAATTGACATTTTTATTCTGTAATTACTATTTATAATGCGTAACTTCCATGTTTAATCTTATTAAACAATCTCCGACATACAACACATATCAAAACTACAAGTTAACCATAAAAGTATTGCATTATAAGTGAAATATGTATAAATACAGTTACTCCCGGTACGCAGGATTATACCTCATCTTATTCCTCATAAAATTCTCTATTAATCCATGTATCTATTTATGTATTAATGTATCTATTTATCCCTAGAGGTTGCAAAGCGGACAGGCTTGGGGGGTGACTGGGGGTGTGTGGGAGTTGGGGACAGGCTTGGGGGGTGACTGGGGGTGTGTGGGAGTTGGGGACAGGCTTGGGGGGTGACTGGGGGTGTGTGGGAGTTGGGGACAGGCTTGGGGGGTGACTGGGGGTGTGTGGGAGTTGGGGACAGGCTTGGGGGGTGACTGGGGGTGTGTGGGAGTAGGGGACAGGCTTGGGGGGGGTGTGGGAGTAGGGGACAGGCTTGGGGGGGGTGCGGAAATAGGGAATCTGTTGTCTGGAGTAGTTTGGAGAATTCATAGAGCTCCAGTAAGGGACCTCAAATGTTTTATTCGAGGACGGGCACCTACTTGCACAACTAAACCCACAGGTACCCTCTTTGTATGGATCGTAAAGTCTCCTAGGGTACTTCTTTTCCTTGTAACTCCTTGTAACTCCTTGTAACTCTTTGTAACTCTTTGTAACTCCTTATAACTCCTTGTAACTCTCTTGTAACTCCTTGTAACTCCTTGTAACTCTTTGTAACTCCTTGTAACTCTCTTGTAACTCCTTGTAACTCTCTTGTAAC
>JAWZYT010000944.1:0-32500 GCA_034508575.1 Petrolisthes manimaculis | reverse complement strand
ATAATAATAATAATATTAATAATAATAATAATAATAATAATAATAATAATAATAATAATAATAATAATAAAATAATAGTTTGTTAGTACTGTAAGTTTGTTTTTGACTAGTAATTTAAATCCTTAAATAAAATAAAATATAATTAGAGTTTGACTATTAATTTATGGAAGATTATCCTTAGTTTCTTTAATTCTAAGTGATACAACAAATTTATAGAAGAAATAAATAAAGAAATAAATAAAATAATAGCAAGTTTTCTCCTTAAATAAAATAAAATAATAATAGTTTTTTTTTTACTAATAATTTATGGAAGATTATCCTTAGTTTCTTTAATTCTAAGAGATACAAAAAATTATAGAAGAAATAAATAAATAAATAAATAATAGTTTGTTTGCTAATTACATAAAATAAAATATAATCTTTTTTCACTAATAATTTATAAGATTATCCTTAAATAAAATAATAGTTTATTTTTTACTAATAATTTCCTTAAACAAAATAAAATAATAATCAGAGTTTTACTATTAATTTATAAAAGATTATCCTTAAATTAAATAAAATAAAATATAATCAGAGTTTTACTAATAATTTATAAAAGATTATCCTTAGTTTCTTTAATTCTAAGTGACACAATTGAACCAATAAGATATTTACAAGGTGTAAACCAAAGAAAATGTGTATATAAATCCCACCTCTTTTCCAGTGTCAAAGGAGAGCTTGAGTTTGCCATCTGGGGTTGTAGTGACATCCTTGACGGTAGAGTGGGTAATAATATCAACACCTTCTGATTTAACCTTGTCAGTGGTCCAGCGAGACAAGTACTCAGGTAATACCTTGGCCATGTTACCATACTCAGGATACACTTGTATCACTGACCCCTTTGTAGACTTGGCTGACCCACACAACAAAAGGAACACTCTCATCATTATTGTAAAGTACACTTGTAAGAATAATTAGCCACAGTAATTCTTATAAAGGTTATATGTAAAGAGAGGTCATTATTCTGGAAGTACAGTACTACAATGAATGGTCTACCAAGTGACTGTAATTACCAAATAACAAACCTAATAATAATTTTGTACTATAGTTACATAGTCTTACAATATAGCATGTATAACAGAAGGAAATATACATATCCTTCTGAAATACATACTTAAAAGCATGTATAACAGAAGGAAATATACATATCCTTCTGTAATACATACTTATAATAATAATATGCCATGGCCACCCCCTTGGAGGAGGGAACGAGGCATCAGAGCTATAGATAGATAGATAGATAGATAAATAGACTGTACACTGGACAAAGACTCACTTTTATAACCCAGAGCACAGGCCAGTTCTGAACCAAGGAATCCACCCCCAATGATGGTAATGTGTCCACCCTTCCCTGCCACTTCATGCAGTTGTTGGAAGTCCGCCACGGAACGGAAGAGTGTCACTTTATCCGTTACCTCGGAGCCGGCACGTTCAAACACCGCTAGTGTCTTAATAATAATAATAATAATAATAATATACGGTTTATTAGTAAATGGCAGCTGATAGGCTGAAAATATACATAATACATTTAAAAATAAAATAAAATGAGGATGAATGAATGAATACATGTATAAATATTAGGGATGAATAATAAATTGAACATAGAAAAAAACACAATATACAATAGGACTGTACATGTGTACATGTCCTGGGAGGGTAGTAGTGTCAGGTCAGGATTAGGATTAATGGGGGGGGATTAATATTGAGGTGCTGTGTAGGCCTGTGTGTGTGTGTGTGTGTGTGTGTGTTATTCTTAGGAGTTATTTATTGTGTTGACTATGTGTGTGTGTGTGTGTGTGTTTGATATAGTTTTAACTAGAGAATTAACTATTAAGGTGTTTGACGATAGTGGGGATTGCGCTGTTCTTGTAGCGATCAGTACGGCATCTGATGGGTTTAATTTTGTTGTGGTGACGTGAAGCTCGGCGTGGTGGAGGCAGGGATGGTGGAAGAAGGGATCTGTGCCGCGGATGTTTGATGAGATTATCACCAAATTTGTGTAGGTCTTGGAGGTGACGTTGAGAAACTGAGGCGAGGTTGAGGGTAGTAAGGGCATGAACATATGAGATGTAGTTGTCTCCCATAATAACTCTACATGCTCGTTTCTGGACTTTTTCAATTTGTTTTTTTTGGGTGGTGTTGAGTGAGGAGGCCCAAGCAGGTGAACAATAACATAACTTAGGAAGAATGAAGGTGGTATAAACATCCCTAAGTTGTTGTTGCCAGGCCCCCAGTGCCTTCATTGTTTTGAGCATGTAGAGTTTGTATGTAGATGCCTTGATGATGTTGGTGACGTGTAGTTTCCAGAGTCCAGCTTGGCGTCGATGGTGACACCTAACAACTTGGTAGACTGAACCACCTCAAGAGAGTTGGGGCCAATAGTGAGTGCAGGTGGTGGTACTGGTGTGGTGGAAGTGTTGATGTGCATTACTACCGTCTTGTTGGTATTAATGGTAAGGTAGTTGTTGTTGGCCCAAGTCTGCACATTGTCCAGTGTCTGTTGGTAGATACTGTAGTCTGGGGTGGAGTTGTTAATGGTGGTCCCTACAGTACAGTCATCTACGTACTTCCAGCGGTAGGGGGTATCAGTCAGGACATCATTAATAAGGATTAAAAATACGAGGGGCCCGAGCTTTGTTCCCTGTGGGACGCCACAACTGAGGTGTTGGAATGTGGAGGTTTGTCCCATGTATCTGGTGGCTTGTTGGCGTCCATGAAGGAAATCAGCAAGCCACGATACAAGGTAACCAGGTAAACCAAGGTACAACGCCTTTGTGTGTGTGTGTGTGTGTGTGTTCCTCCTGATGTTGATGAAGTTAAAAAAGGAAAATGTTAGTACAGTTGCCAGCACAGTTAAGGGGGTGTGGGAGTTGGGAACAGGCTTGGGGGGGGGGGGTCTTGGGGGTGCAGGAGTAGGGGGACAGGCTTTCTACCCACCCCTATCTTGTTCCCCTATTCCCACCCACCCCCCTCCACAGTCCCCCCCAAGCCTGCCCCCTTATTCCCGCAACCCCCAAGCCTACCCCCTATTCCCGCACCTCTCCCAGTCCCCCCCAAAACTACCCCCTATTCCTGCACCCACTTAATGGGACAGTCAGCATTTTCATTCCATTTTTCTTTTACCAAGTGCTGGCAATTGGACATACTGTACACTCTCCTCTCTTTTTATGAGAGTTTAAATTATGCGAATTTGAATTAGTGCGTTTCATGAAAAAAATTAAATAAATGCAATTTACACGAACTCTTAAAATAACACGAACAAGGAGGCTCAATTTTCAAGTTAAAGTACCATTATTTCTTATGGAAATGTACAATTCACTTTATGCGAAAATCACTTTATGCGACCCCTTCAGGAACCTAACCTGTAATAAAAAAAGAGGAGAGTATACATATATACATACATACACACATACAGGCATTCACTTTATGCGACCCCTTCAAGAACCTAACCTATAATAAAAAAAGAGGAGAGTGTAGTGTATTTTCAGACTGAGAACAACTTCTGAGACTCATCTCCAACACCCTTCACACCCATACAGAATAGAGCCCTAAAGGTAATCACAGGCTGCACACCATAAAACCAAAATCAAGGATCATTTTGACATGAGAGGCACACAAACACTTTATTATAGTCCATGAGCTGAGCCTGGAACTTAAGAGAGTACCAAAAAGGTGAATAAATATCATGTGCACTTTCAGCAATTAAGGTGGATGTCTGAAGTGTTGCGAAATGGTTGATGGACATTCCAGAAATATAGCTAATCAATCACCTTTTTGGCAACCTATCTCTAGCAAGTATAGTAAATTTTTCACCGAAAATCGAGAATAAAGTAATAAAAATCGCAAGTCTTCAACAAAAGATCATATCAAGAGACTTCTAGTTGGTCTCATCTTATTCGTTTCTTAATTCTGCATCTTTTGGTGTATAATACATGCAACTTAGGACACAAATTTGCTTCATAATATGAGAAAAGTGAAGGAAAAGTAGACCAATTTGTAGTATTTTCTTACGACTTTGTTTACAAACTTTCTTTTGTTTCTGCCCAATCCGTATCTGGACGACGAGAACACAGTTTCTACGTATTTGGTCAGTTCTCGTCACTAAAACCAAGCGCTCCCAAGACGGTTTCGGTACCCCAATCCTCCGCTTGGACGACCAGATGACGGCTTAACTAGAAGTATTCTTCAGAGCCTCGGTGGTCCGCTGCTGCTCCCAATCCTGGCGTCCCGATCTTGTAGGGTCACCTGGTCAGGTATAGTATTTGATGTCCGGCAGCTGGCAGTGTAGCCCGGAACTGGAGGTTCATCTGGGATTGTATGGAGGAACTTGTCTAGGCCAGACTTGAAGTTGTCTACAGAGCATCCAGTTACACTTCTTACTTCCTTAGGCAAAGCGTTGAAGGATTTGGGTCCATCATATGTTAGGCTGTTTGACAACAAGGTCCTGATCCTATCTGGAGCTCTGCTGGTTGGTAGACATCTTCTTGTGACTTTCCGGCCGGCTCTGTCTGTCGTATATGGCTGTAGTGCATGGGGTGCCAAGATCTTCCACATATATATAGACCGGTATCTGTCCCTCCTCCGTTATTGTGAATAGAGACCCAGCTTTTGCAGTCTCTCCCAGAATATTTTAAGATATTTTGCAGTTACACATTACATTGGAAAGATTGTCTTATCCTGGTAGGATATTTTTAGCCTTTGTGTAGCATATTTTGTTGTATTGTATTGTATGGTATATGACCTACTGTACAATATTTAATACTGTACAGTACTGTAGTTTCACTTACCACCTGATGTATAGAAATATTAACTGAGAAAATAGATCTTGTATATTGATAGAATGGATTAATTATTAATACTGGCATGTTTTCCAGGTTACTGTAATAGTGTACTTGGTGTGGTTTATGATGAATGTGAAGTTATTCCTCAACTCCCTGGCTGGACAGAGGTGACATGAAGCCCAACTTTTAGACTCCCTTTGTAGTGGTTGTGGTGAGGCAAGGGGGGGGGGAGATTATCAAGTCAATACTTCAACTGTATCTCACCACTTCATGAAAGGTAAGATTTTAGTTTTTCGTGTACAGTCACAATCAATTTTGCATGCAAGATATGATTTGCTGATGAAAAGTGTGTTGTTGATGTGGTTGTATGTACTAAATGATTTATTCTATGAATAATGTTTTGTGTATTGCTGTTAGTGATAAGTTTATACAGTATTACTTTACACTAGAGACCCTATAGCTTTCTATAGGGTCTCTACTGTACACAAGACAATCTGACTTGCTGCATCATAGGTCTTCTTGATACTAAAGAGCCTAGGCCTACACATTATGTTAATGCAAAAATATTAAGGTAGGCCTACTGTATATACAGTAGTTAGAAATTGGAGGGAGAGAGGATGTGAAGTGAGGACGTGGCAATGAGGTGCAGAAATGGTGGAATATAGACCCCCAGTAGAACCAAGGAAAACTTGGAGTTGTATTAGGCAAGACAAGGTAAAGATGGTTTGCTATAAATGAAGAATTGGCAATGAGCAGAGAGCAGTGGAAGAATGATATCACACATCCAACTCCAGAATACAGTAATAGGAAAGGAGGGAAACAAAACTGATGATGGTCATACTGATGATTATAAACTGATATGTAAGTACAAGTTTGCAATCAAGGTCAAGGCCAAGGCATTGTGATGCAGACTTTCCGGTCACTAAATACTGTATATTGTAGGTAAAACAGGAAAATGAGACAAAATCCAAAGAGTATTTTATTTAATGAGCAAGATGGAGCAGGCTGTCACTGCAGGGAACATCTATGGAAGCAATACAATACCGGTACTGTGTATAGCCATAACTTGAGCCAACATTTGGCAACAAAACAATGTAATGGTAGATGCTTTACATTCAGTTTTATAGTTAGCCACACTAGTATGAAGGAACAGGTATAAGACGTGACAATACTGTTTTGCATTTTTTTTTACAATTTTCTTGTGTTATCTTTGAACTGGATCACTAGACAACACTTGGAAACTGAAAGAGGTAGGAATACAAAATATGAAATGCCAGTTTTCATTACTAGTCCTTAACATAACATCTGAACAGTACTGTCTTATCTAGGGGCCAACTATAACTTGGTATATCTGGTGTACGGTAACACAATTCACACGTATGGTAACATACATGTTACCCTACAATCTAGTTAGCTGTCCTGATTTTGAGCTGCTAGTTGCTGAGCAATTAGTTGTTGTAAAAAATACCACATTAATAATAAGACACTGTTGTGCTAATGTTTTTATTTTGTGGAAATGCAGGTTTACCAGGTTTGATAATACTCAAGTGCTCAAGTGCATTTGAACTATAAGTGCTTTTCTTTTTGTGTGAATTTTAAATTTATTTTGTCTTTGTTTCCATTAAGTTTACTACAGTAAGGTTAATAATTCTGATAAGAAAACCTGTACATTTTTTCCACATTAAAAAAAATGGCACCACAGCATGGACCACCCTTAAGCCAACCAGTTAGTTAGCAACACACAGAGGGCTCTTCTGTCGCAGGCAGTCCTCGTCGGTGATGTAGAAGTAGTGCTGGTAGGACAAGGTAGCACAGTAACCGAGCTGCTCTGCCTCAGGGGCCTGACGATAGTGGTAGCAGGTGGACCCGTTGGCAGCACGGGTCATCATGTTTGCCGAGGTCACGTTCCGGGCACGACACTCATCATACCGCCTAAACAATAACATCAACAGAATGAATAAATGACTATAAACATTAATCTTAATACAGTACTGTACTGTCTAATCAGAAACAATTGCAGTGGAACATTAATAAATAAACGGTCCCTTGTCTTTGTACTGTCTAAGCAGAAACAATTGTGATATAAGATAAATTATTCAGCACTGTTAATTATTACCTGACAGCCCAGTAAGGAGACCCCATGACCATAGGAGTGTCGTCCAGCCAGGCCCAGCCACGACCCTTCTCCCGCTGACGACCACCTAGCCAGAAGTCTGAGGTCAGCTCTGTGGAGTTAGTTAGTTATTAAGGTACAGTAGTTAGATGGGTCGTGGTTTCTTTTGAGTTATATGTTGTGGTAGTAGTGATGGGATTTTGAGGAGCATTCATAACTTGGGATTCAAGATTCGGAGGCAGTGTAGGGGACTTTTCAATATTTATATTCTGTGTAGAAGGAGCTTTCTGTGGATTCTTATTTCATGCAGAAATAGATTATGAGGACAATATTCTTACTGTGAAGGAAGAGCTTATGGGGACTCATTTTTTTCTTAGGAAGAAGCTCACCGTGGATATTTATTATATCAACTATAAGAGTAAAGAACGTACGGTGGTTCTGGAGATGTTGAAGGACGGTGGTGAAGTGCTCGACGCTCTGTAGTGTAAGGAGGTCGCCACCCAGCACTCTGCAGAAGGCCCTCGCCTCGCCCCAGCTTACCTAATATCACACACAAGGTTCTTATTAGGGCCATCATTATAGTTTTATATTCATAGTACCTTACTCCAAGCCAAACCAGAAACTTTGACATATTGCCAAAAGAGTCAGGAGAGAGTTTAATGATTAAGTTCTCATTCCACTTTTCGCTATCCTTCACCAAACGGTTTGAACCCAGGACAACAAGGCTTGAGGCAACATTAGTACATTAGTTGCCCCCTGTCCACTGAAAGGGATGAAAAATTTATAACTCTTGTCGTGACTGAGTGAATAACTGACCTTGCCGACGGAGAAGACAGAGAGGCACTGGTCTGCCACCATGGTATACATCTCAGGACAGTCAGGGTGGCTGAAGGTGTTGTTAAGGTTGGCCACCAGGTCCTCACCCAAGGCTTCACTCATTCTCCAGCTAGGGTCTGTCGGGTGGAGTAGGTCGTTTAGGGTCGTCTCTGTATTTGGTGGTGTGTCGTGTCAGAGAGAGAGAAAGAAAAAGAGAGAGAGAGGTAGGGAGATCAAGTGTAATAAGAAGGGAGAAAAGGGGGAGTATAAGAGAGAGCAAGGGAAAATTAGTGAAAGAGGGGAAGAAGGAGATGTCAATAGGCAAATAATGATTATTAATACAAAAGGAATAGTAAAATCAATAAAGATAAAAATAAACACACGTCATAATACAGTACATCCCAAAGCAGTTCCTATTAAGGGGGAAATGTTGTGTTGGTAAATCTGGAGCAACTGAATCCTCCAAACTATTCCAAGCAACAGAACACCATTATTTTTGTTCATTTGGTCTTGTTTCCTGGCATACTTTGGAGGAATCAAGACACTCCAATGTACCAAAAAAGAATTACCACCTTAAGGGGGTTGTACAGTATTGGAAAATCGGGAACAATTAAATCCTTAAAAAAAAAACTATTTCAAGCAACAGGGCAGTATTGTAATTTATTCTCATCTGGTCCTGTTTCCTGGCATACTTTTATTAAGGGGAGAGTACAGTATATCTTTAATACATACATTGGAGCACCTTCATTCCTCCATAGTATGCCAGGAAACAGAACCAGATTAACAAAACTAATGGTAGACTGTTGCTGGGAATAGTTTGGAGGAATCATTATCTCCCCAAAAATGCCAACAAAACCTTATTATCAAGCGCTTTTCCGTTAACATTCTGATATTTTTAACATCCATATACAGTACAGTAGTAAGGTTGTAATGATGTAAATGAACTGACAAAAAGGTGGGGATCAAACCTAGACTTGTATGGAAGGCATTATTTCCATTTGCAACATTATTATTCTCACCACTGCCAACATTTTTTTTTTTTTTTTCACTGACAACACCCATTTCTTCCATCATTTCCAACATTTTTCCCACGACTGATAATATAATACCCTTTACTTATCCCCACTGCCAACACCTCTTCCCGTCACTGCCAACACCTCTCCTATCTCTGCCAACACTTTCCCATCACTGCCAAGACCTCTCCTATCACTGCCAACACCTCTCCCATCACTGCCAACACCTCTCCCGTCACTGCCAACACCTCTCCTATCTCTGCCAACACTTTCCCATCACTGCCAACACCTCTCCTATCTCTGCCAACACTTTCCCATCACTGCCAACACCTCTCCCGTCACTGCCAACACCTCTCCTATCTCTGCCAACACTTTCCCATCACTGCCAACACCTCTCCTATCTCTGCCAACACTTTCCCATCACTGCCAACACCTCTTCCATCACTGCCAACACCTCTCCCATCATTGCCAACACCTCCAACACTTCTCCCAACACTGCCAACACTTACCAGGTACTCCTTCGGCTGGTATGACGATGGAGGGAAAGCGATGGATAGTGTTGTCTTGGAATACCTATTGGAGAGAGAGAGAGAGAGAGTGAGAGGGAGATTTTTTTGTTAGAGAGAGAGAGAGTGAGAGGGAGATTTTTTTGTTAGAGATAGAGAGGGGGAGAGGGAGATTTTTTGTTAGAGAGAGATATTTATGTTTGTTAGAATTTTTTTTTTTTGTTAGAGAGAGAGAGAGACAGACAGATAGAGAGAGAGAGACGCATAATCAGTGTGCTAGAATATAAAGTACAGTACTGTACTGTATTAATTATATATGTAAAAAAAAATTGCTATCCAGGAAATGTGTGCCAACTTTGTATATGGTACCTGGTGACTGTACTGTATATCCCAAGCACACTGACAGTAGCCTACTCTTTTACACATCATGATACCAACTGACATACATGACTTTAGAATCTAACTGTACACTGACATAACTTTAGAATCTGACTGGTAACTGACATGACTAGAATCTGACTGGTAACTGACATGACTAGAATCTGACTGGCAACTGAGATGACTTTAGAATCTGACTGGTAACTGACATACATGAAATTAGAATCTGACTGGTAACTGATATGACTTTAGAATCTGAATCCCCCGAGACTGTCCCCCATATTCCCCCCCCCCTACTCCCGCACCCCCTTAATTAACTATAACACACACCTTACACATCCTGGGGTCGAGACTGCCTTCACACGGGGGGTCCACTTGTTGACAATACTCCCTCAGACCCATACACTCCAGTTCACCTCCTCGTCTGCAAGCCACCTCCTCCTTCTCACACCTGTAGTGACTCTTGAACACCTGTAGACGTATTTGGCCCCCACGTGTATGAAAAGGAACCAAACACAGAAATATATGAATGAAAAGGAAGAGGAAACAGAAATAAATGAATGAATGAGGAGGTGGTGAAGGTGGATAGTGGAGAACACGTGTATGAAAAGGAAGGAAACATAGAAATATATGAATGGATGAGGAGAAGGAAACACAGAAATATATAAAACACAGAAATATATGAATGAATGAGGAATAGGAGAAGGTAGATAGTGGAGAGCACGTGTATGAAAAGGAACCAAACAGAAATATATGAATGAATGAATGAGGAGGTGGTGGTAGATAGTGGAGGAGAAGAAGGAGAAGAAGGACAATACAAATATAATAAATGAAATGAGAATACGGTGATTAGAGAATAAATAAAGTGTTGGGAGTTAATTTAGTATACTTTTTTTACAGTAGATTATTGTGACAAACTTATTAATCTGATTCGAAAGAGGAGAATCATGCAACGAAGGAAGACTATAAGTAAAAAATTAATGGAGGATGAATGACCAAAAACGAAAGATATACAGTTTAGGTATCTTGGTGATGCTTGAAGTCTTTAGCTATACGTATAGGGAGGAGGAGAGTGAAGAGGGAGATAAGAAGATAAATAAAGAAACACGTATAGGGAGAAGGAAGAGTGAAGAGTGAAATGGGAGACAGGAAGATTAATAAAGAGATACGTAGGGAGAAGGAGAGTGAAGAGGGAAAAGGGAGACAGGAAGATAAATAAAGAGATACGTAGGGAAGAGGAGAGGGAAGAGTGAAGAGGGAGACAGGAAGATATATAATGAAGAGGAGAAGGAGAAAGTTGGGGAGGAGGATAAAGAGGAGAAGAAAGACTCAACGGAAGAGAGAATATATGAAGAGGAGGAGGAGAAGGAAGATAGTGGAAAAGGAGAAGAAGGAAATAAAAAATATAAACGAAAGGAGAATAATGACGAAATGATGAATCAGACAAAGAAGAAAACTTTGGATGAGGAGGAGGAAGAGTCAACGAAATAGGGAAAATAGAAAAAGAAATCGAAGAGGAGAAGGAAGATAGATAGATAGAAGAAATGAGGAGGAGGAGGAATCAGACGAAATAGAAAACAGAGGAGGAGTCAAGGGAGTAGTGAAAATAGAAAAAGAAATGAAGAGGAGAAGGAAGATAGATAGAAAAAGGAAAAACAAAAAAATAGAAGAAATGAGGAGGAGGAAGAATCAACGGAATAGGGAAAATAGAATAAAAATATGAAGAGGAGAAGGAAGATAGATAGATAGATAGGAGAAGAAAAACTAATTAAAAGAAACGAGGAGGAGGAGGAGTAGGAGGAGGAGGAGGAGAAGGAGGAGGAGGAGGAGGAGGAGGAGGAGGAGGAGGAGGAGGAGGAGAAGGAGGAGAAGGAGAAGGAGAAGGAGGAGGAGGAGGAGAAGGAGAAGGAGGAGGAGGAATAATCAGACGAGTAAGAAAAAACCTCGGTATAGGCTGGCACTCACGAGACAGAGATCAGGGTCCTCGTCCTCACCCCCAGCACAGTCACTCTCACCGTCACACATGTAGCTCAACTTGACACACTTGTCCTCAGATGAACACGCGATCTCATCCTCCTTGTTGGCGCAGTCTGGGGCCTCTGTATACAAGCCACACACACACGGGGAATATTAGGTATAGTTTATAGGGTATTATACACACACACACACACACATACCGTACATACATACATAAATACATATACACAACTCTATTTTATCATCATATATTCCTGGTCTCTCTGTATGCAAGCCAAACACGGGGAAATTAGGTATAGTTTATAGGGTATTCTACACACACACACACACACACATACATATATACATACATACATAAATACATATACACAACTCTATTTTATCATCATATATTCTTGGTCTCTCTGTGTAAAGATGTAATGCACGAAACCTTAACGAGCAAAATAATTGTCGAGTGTCTGAAACCAAACAGCGACAGAGGTGACCAAATATTCGTAGCACTGTTCCTAGATTTAACTGTTGATTTAAAGTACTGTATACATGCAAGCTGTCCAAACTTAGGCCCCACGAGCATGAATGGAGGTAATGGAGTTAATACTGTACACTTTGGGTATATTAGAGCACCTTGATTACTCCAAAGTATGCCAGGAAACAGGACACCCAATATTAACTAAAATAATAGTGACTTGTTGCTGGGAATTGTTTTGGAGGTATCAGTTGCTCCAGATTTACCAACACTATGTATTTCTCCTTTAATTTAAGTGTCTTCGGTCTGATTGGTTGATGAGCAATACCCACGAATGCAGCTAACTCCATGTTCGCTCCTTCGTATCTGAACTAATCCTTTTCCTTTCTTCAGGTGGTCCCTCCATGAGTTATAAATGTTTCCTTCGTGTTGTTGTGCCCTCGTCTTTGTCCCATTTTTTCCCTTGAGTTCGAATTTATATTTTTCCTTCGTGTTGTTGTACCCTCGTCTTTGTCCCCTTTCACTTTTCCCTTGAGTTCTAATTGAGGTTTTTTGGTCTAGCACATGTTGTTTTTCTTTTTGTTTTAGAGACAATGGAGCTAAGGAAATTGTCCATCAGCTTCCTCTCTTTCCTCGTCTTTATTATCGAAGGACATGGAGGTCATTGTTTGTTGGTGACCTTCGACTTCTTCTATAGATGCTGCCCCCCACGGCCCCCAGTCCTTTTCGTCGTTGTCTCTAAACTTGTGTCATGATAATCTACAGACGATTTATTCCCCGAGGAGAAACCACAGGGACTCTAAAGGTAAAATGACAAACCAATTCATTTTTTTCAATATTTACTGGTGGACTGAATGGAGGACTTATTACACCGGACGACGAGCACGATTTATAAGTTGTAAGGAACACGAACCATAGAAATACAGTTAGAAGAGAGATAAAGCAAAAAAACCCATCAGTGAGTCGGAAAGGTATTATAGAGGATCAACGGTGGATGATAATGAGAGGAGATGGATTAGACGAACAGCTCTCTCTTCTCTTCATGATGTTGAGCAACTAATGGTGATTGTGTCCAGTGTCAGACCACCACTTTATACTGAGGTGGATCGGATCAGACATTACAAATCTTGAATAAAAGAAAGAACACGAACTACTTTCCATTTCCGAGGAGTTTTCCAAGTTGTATTGAGGTAGGCCTACTTCTAGTAATGTCAGAAGTATAAAATGAGGCTTCTAGGTAGTATTTGATGTAGCATTGACGCCTTAATTAAAATCTTGCTGGGAGTCTCAAGGCTGAGGCTATAGCAAGGGACTCTCTGATATCTGATTTGTTTGTGTCAGAACATTTGAGGGAGATTGACAAGTACTAGGCTTTACGACCATTACATTTCACCAAGTCGAAAATGTCCCCCAAATTACGACTTACACAATGAAAGAAGGAAGAAGAATACTAACCAAGCAAACAGACACACACAACAAAGAGAGAGAAAGAGAGGACGAGTATCGATGGAAAGAACTCACTTGGTAATGATGTCAACCGGTCACAACTGCAACAAACTCAACTCAACTCACTCACTCACCAGCATATACAGACGACAGCAGGAGAAATAGAAGCAGCAGAGCAGGGGAGGTCGACGACGGAGATGTCATGGTGACGGAGGTCGAGGTTAGACTGAGATGAGATGAAGGGATGAGGCCAGGCAGCATCAACATCACAATTCTACTCCTCCTACTCCTACTCCTACCCTCAGCTGCAACAGGATGTCAACCCACTGGTCATTATTTCGTTCGTTCATTCGTTCGTTTCACAATGTTTCGTCTCGTATTTGGTTGGTTGGTTGGTTGCTAGTACTGTACACTCAAACACTAAAGTCATGTCCACTACCACCACCAAAATGTAATCGTTTGGTCTATGGTATGATATATATTAGACTTTTTTCATTGCCCATACATGGTTTGGGAACAATATGTCTTCTTAATTAAGGGGAAATGTTTGTGTTGGTAAATCTGAAGCTACCGAATCCTCCAAACTATTCCAAGCAACAGAACACACCATTATTTTTGCTCTTCTGGTCCTGTTTTCCGGCATACTTTGGAGGAATCGAGGCACTCCAATGTAACAAAAGTGAATTACAGTACCCCTTAAGTTTCCACAGGTGCCGTGATTTAAGTGAGTAATGAAATAAAACTTCACAAATAAGTCGAGTGATTACAGTGACATCTGGTGGTGGTAACGGACACAACTTTAGTCCTAGAGTGTACATACATACATACATACACATACACTGTACAAGTATTCACATTCATAAACACATTTATTCATACATATATACTGTACTATACCGATTTACACACACACACACACACCTCCTCCTTCCATTTCCTCATCATTTCCACAAGTATTTCTAGTCCCCCACCCTCTCTCTCTCTCTCTCTCTCATTTCTTTAACTCTGCCACTATAACCACTAACTCCCTCCCACTCATTCACCCGTATACACACACCCCTTCAACCCATTCACCACCCCACCCATCCATCCATCCACCCTATACATGATGGTACTATAAAGAGAACTTCAATTTAGTTACCCAATGAGTGGGGTCGTGGGCAAGGGAAGGGAAAGGGGAAGGGAAGGGGAAGAGAGTATTTTTTTTAGTATGGGATGTTGTAGTGGTGGTGGTGGTGTTGTGGATGTGGATGTAGGGGTTGTGGTAGTGTGGATGTGGTGTTGGTGGATGTGGATTTTCGTGTATGGGATGTTGTAGGGATTGTGGTGTTAATTGGTGGAGGTGGATATTGGGGTGTAGGTGTTGTGGATGTATATGTGGGTAGTGTGGATGTGGTGTGCATGTTTGATAGTCTATGAAGGAAGTGTGGATTTTGGGGTAGATTGTGTGTGTGTGTGTGTGTGTGTGTTATGGTGTCTTGGTGTATGTAACAGTAGTAATGGTGGTGATGGTGGTATTGTGATAATGATAGTAATGATGAAGGTGGTAGTATGTGGAAAGGGTGGTGTGGAATGGTGATAGTAGCTGTGATGGTAATAATAATAATAATTGAAGTATACTGTATATCTATTTGTCTGTTCGTCCCCCCCCCCCCCCACTCTCTCTCTCTCCATTCTCTCTCTCTCTCTCTCTCTCTCTCTCTCTCTCTCTCTCTCTCTCTCTCTCTCTCTCTCTCTCTCTCTCTCTCTCTCTCTCTCTCTCTCTCTCTCTCTCTTTCTCTTTCTCTTTCTCTTTCTCTCTCTCTCAAATGGTGTGTGGAAATACCTAATCCCTCGCTGCCTGCTAAATCGAAGGCCATTTTGCTGAAAGCCCCACTCGTCCCTGAGCGCCGGCCCATAACATACACACACACTCCTCTTAAGAAAATAACACAGCCTCAACTCACTCATGTCCCCCTGGTGGCCGCACGGAGAACATTTCTTCTGGGTAAACACTGAACTGAACTGAAATTACCGTATCCCTGAGGAGGTGGTGGTGGTGGTGGTGGTACAGTACAGTCATGGTCAATAATCCTGTAACACCTTCCAATGAGAAGGCTTCGAAAAATGATCCGAAACTATATTATTTGTTCATCATAAGTTTCAATCAAATGGCTCATGCATGCAGTGACTTGTATTCGTCAGGTTGTAGGACTTTTTTTGATCATGACTGTACACATTTGTTTCCCTGGAGTATATATATATATTTTGGATCATGCTCTTTGCTCCTTCCTTGTCCCCCGGGGTTTGCTTGCATGGATGGATGGTTTCTGGAGTGTTCAATTGCTGGGTAAACACACATGTATCCGAATCTCGACGGTATTGGTGGCATGTATTTATATTCTGTTTCTGGAGTACCGGGTATGTTGTTATTCGATCGTGCACTTAACTCCTTCCGTCCTTCCTTCCTTGTATTCCTTCCTTCCTTCCTTCCCTCTCTGTATTCCTTCCTTCCTTCTTTCCTTCCTTGTATTCCTTCCTTCTTTCCTTCCTTCCCTCCCTCCCTGTATTCCTTCCTTCCTTCCTTCCTTCCTTCCTTCCTTCCTTGTATTCCTTCCTTCCTCCCTGTATTCCATCCTTCCTTCCTGTTGAGTACTGTATATATGTAAACAAAGAACTTTATCCGTGAGGCGGTATTTGTGTATCTGTCCCCTTATTTCCGCACCCCCCAAGCCTGTCCCCTACTCCAGCACCCCCCAAGCCTGTCCCCTACTCCAGCACCCCCTTAAATATTCATGAGGGTAAATGGAACAGCGTGTGTGAGAACAGAGGAACATCGGTATGTCAATAAATCACGGAGAACAAAGAACTAAACTGAGAACAGAGGCTCCCAAAGGACACACACACACACACACACATTCTACATTCTACCTTAGAGACGTTGTTGATTAAAATTGTCCAAGGATATCGCCCTCAAAGTTAATATATGCAATGTTGTACACTTAGTTAGCCTACTGTATATATGTGTGTGTGTGTGTGTGTCCTGCCTTTATCCTCCTATGTGTGTTCTTACCTAGTTGTTCTTACCTATCTGTTCTTACCTAGTTGTTCTTACCTATTTGTATCTTTATAGGATTAATTCAAGCTCGAAATGTACCCTTCTTTTTTTTTAAACCAGTTGTCATATTTTCTTTAAAGTTACAAGTACTGGGCTTCGCCCACCACGGCTACGCCGTGGGTGCTTTTGCCTGCGGCGCTGCTGGCTCCGCTCGCACCTCGCTGCGCTCGGCACCCTCTCACCGCTCTCTTCGCTCGCCGCATCCCCCGTCGTTTTTTAATAATTAGTTTTTTTAATAGTTTTTTTAATAATATATTATTTTTTAATTATTTTTTTATATTAATTAACTTTTTATATTATTATTATTTTTTTTTATTCGTCGTCGCCGCCGCCCCGCCACCGCCGCCGCCCCGCCGCCGCCGCCGCCGCCCCGCCGCTGCCGCCACGCCGCCACCGCTCCGCCGCCACCGCCCCGCCGTCGCTGCCCAACCGCCGCCCCGTTGCCGCCGCCGCCGCCGCCGTTTTTTAATAATTAGTTTTTTTAATTGTTTTTTTAATAATTTTTTTTTATTAATTATTTTTTTAGGTAATAATTATATATTTTATTATTATTATTATTATTATTATTTTATTTTATTTTAATTTTATTCGTCGTCGCCGCCGCTGCCAGGTCGCCCCCGCCGTCGCCGCCCCGCCGCCGCCCCATCGCCCCGCTGCCCGCTGCCGCTGCCACGCCTCCCCGCCCCCGCCGACGCCGCCGCCGCCGCCCCGCCGCCGCCACCCCGCCGCCGCCGCCCCCCCCCCGCCACCGCCGCCGCTGCCGCCGCCGCCGCTACTGTCGTTTTTTAATATTTTTTTTTTTTTTTTTTTTTTTTTTAATATATATATAATTTTTTTTAATTAACTTTTTTATTATTATTATTATTTTATTTTATTTTTTTCGTACCGCCGCCGCCGTACCGCCGCCCCGCCGCCGCCGCCGCCGTTTATTAATAATTATTTATTTTTTATTTTTTAATAATATATATATATTTTTTTTAATATATATATATATATATATATATATATATATATATATATATATATATATATATATATATATATATATATATATATATATATATATATATATATATATATATATATATATATATACATATATATATATATATATATATATATATATATATATATATATATATATATATGTATATATATATATATATATATATATATATATATATATATATATATATATATATATTTATTAATTTTGTTTCGTCGTCGTCGCCACCGTCACCGCCCAGCGACCGCCGCCCTGCCGCCCCGCCGCCGCCGCTGCCGCCCCACCCTTAAATGTGGGATTCATATTACTGCAGCATATTCCAAGGTAGTCCAATCAGCCAGCCAGAGTGTCGTGTGTGAGTGTACAGTCACGAGCACTAATAAGTATCCAGGTGTGCTTCGAATACCTAGAGACAGTAAATATATACACAGTAATATCTCCATTGGAATTGCTTCGTTGGTGAATTGGACTGTTCAAAGAAAGATTCAACCAAAGCTGTAAACTTATTAGTGCTCGTGACTGTACGTGTGTCCACCGCGATATTTAACCCCAAACTTTATAATATTATATGTATATTGTGAGATGGGAGACAGAATGACCTTTACTACTAGACGTAACCACCACCAGCCTTCCCTTCCAACCCAGCCAGCCAGCCAGCCAGCGAGCGTGTCGTGTGCCCAGCTCTGTAAATCAAGCGCTTCCTGTGGTGCCAGGCAGCGGGGCAGGCTGGGCGTGGGAACATAGACGGACACACACACACACAGAAGAGGACACACACACAGAAGGATACTGGCAGAATACACACACACACACACACACACACACACACACACACACACACACACACACACACAGAGAAGGATACAGACATAACACACACACACAGAAGGATACAGACATAACACACACACACTCAGAAGGATACAGACATAACACACACACACACACAGAAGGATACAGACATAACACACACACACACACACAGAAGGATACAGACATAACACACACACACAGAAGGATACAGACATAACACACACACACACACAGAAGGATACATGCAGAACACACACACACTCGGAAGGATACAGGCAGAACACGCACACACACATACACACACACACAGAAGGATACATGCAGAACACACACACACACAGAAGGATACAGGTAGAACACACACACACACACATCTGTAGGACGGCAGGTGCAATCAGGGACACAGACTGACAGACACATATGAGAAGTGTAGAAAGAGAGACAAACACACAGACAGACAGGATAAAAACAGAACTAGCAATAAGGCACAGTGTATGAAAAGTGACAGATAGAGGCAAGATGAGGGCGAGATATAAGACACACAGACAGACAGACAGACAGACAGACAGACAGACAAGGTGTTTAGACAGGCAAGCATATAGACAGACAGGCTGAATTAATTAATAGCCTGTCTGTATGTCTGTATGTCTATTATGGACAAGGAAACAGAAGGTAGCAGCAAAGACAGACAGATATGATGTAGTGAGGGACAGACAGACACAAATTGACAGTAAAATTAAGCAGATGGAAATAAACAGCAAACAAGGAGGATGGGAAACGAACAGACAGACAAAGAGTGTGTACAAACATAGACTGACAGGCAGGGAGGGAGGCAGGGTGTGTGAGAACCAAGATTGACAGAGAGACAGACATACAGAGCAACAAACAGGGGAGGAGGAGGAGGAGGAAGGGGTTATGGTTGGTTGGTGCAGGTGTGATAGTGTTGGTGGTGGTAGTGGTGGTGTTGATGATGTCTTTTGTTCTGGTCTGAGTAAAGAAGATAATAGTGGACTAATATAGCCATGAGGGGCAGATGGTCACAGCTAGCTACATCTCTCTCTCTCTCTCTCTCTCTCTCTCTCTCTCTCTCTCTCTGTGTGTGTGTATTGTACAAGTCAAATTGAAGCTGCATGCGTGCCTAGGAAAAATACTGTGGGCCCTGCACCTGTGTGTTGATGGGCAAGTTTGTTGACTAAGAATTACTTACACACACACACACACACACACACACACACACACACACACATCCTGACCAAGCCAAGGGGGACAATATAACAACAACAAGTAGCGGCACCTTTTACTTCATAATATAATGGTTTGAGAAGGCAGGCAGGCAGGCAGGACCAACTTTATTTTTTAACCTCTCACTTCCAGCAGACAATAGGTGCAAGTGACATGAAATAATTTATGCTTGTATTCACCACTTCCTTGTACAGCCGGCAGCAGAAATTGTTCCTGTCCATTTTCAAGTAACAAATATTGCATATATAACCAGAGATGTTATTCTGAACCAGTTTCTATACTAACACCAATACCCTAACATAATAATAATAATAATAATATCTCACAAGACGTCTGTTGTTATCCTGCCTGCATCTCCTCAGCTATAGTCTAAGTATAGGCAGACAGACAGACAGACAGACAACAACAACAACACCACGAGGGAAACAGTAGACTACAATATACAGTACAGTCGACCTCAGGAATCCTTATACAGCTAGTTGGTTAATTAAAGGAGGGTATGTTTTTTTCTGTTGAGTGATTCAAGTGTTTGCCAGCCAGATAACATTACTTAATTAACAAGACATCATTCGATGGCAACACCGCCCCTCAAAGATGCCAGCGACCACTCGCCCTTTGCTATCTTTATTTTTTTGTGACCTTGACCTTCGACCGATTTTGACCAAAAGTTAATCATTTTGTTTTATGATGAATATCTATCAATAGAAAAAAAATGAACATCATACGGCTAAAAATGTGGACGCTAGACGTAAAACAGACACACGAACAGATAAATAAATAAATATCCAGCACCGAAAACAATACACCCTCCCTTCGGGGCGGTGTAAAGAGGTTTGTTGGTTGGTGTTGGGAAATTAATGTACACAATTTTTTTTCAAGTTGGAGTTACGAACCCTTGATGTCACAGTGGTGTATACGAACTCCTGAGGCCGACTGTACATGACAACCAACGAGTGTTCCAACCTACCTAATCGAACGACAGACGGGACCAACCAACCAACCAATCAATCAATCAATTAATTAACTCGAATGACAGACGAGACCAACCAACCCACTAACAACTTGCCAATCAACAAACCAATCGGTACAGTAAATGACGTTCAACCAATCAACCTAATCGAACGACAAATGGGATCAACCAACCAACCAACTTGCCTATCAACTAACCAACCAATTATCCATCAAATCAAACAACAGGAGGGATCCACCAACCTATTAACCAACCAATCAGTGCAGTACAAGACAGCCAGCGAATGTTCCAGCCAATCAATCTAATCAATCGATAGACAGAACCAAAACCAACCAACCAACCAACAAGCCTAACTACTTAATTGAATGACAAACGGGACCCACCAATCAACTTACCAACCGACCATCAATCCAATCGAACGACATATGGGACCCACCAACCTTTTAAACAACCAACTAACCAACCAACCAACCAGCTTATTAACTAATCATCCAACCATACATCTATCTAATCGAAAAACACGCGGGACCCACCAATCAACTAACCAGCCATCAATCTAATCAAATCGAACGACATATTACGGGATTCACCAACCTAATAATTAAACAACCATCAGACTAATCGAACGACAGACTGGACTCACCAACCCATAAACCAACAAACCAACCAACCAACTAGAATATCAAGTAACCAACCATTTGCCTAATCGAACAACAATCCGATCCAGTAATCAAGCAGTCAATAAACCAATAGATCAACTGACCAACCAGTCAATCAACCAACCAACTCTCCATCCAATAAATCCCCCTCCCAACCAACCAACCAATCAGTCAACTATCCATCCATTTATTCAACCACCCACCCACCCAACCAACTTATCCCCCTCCCAACCAATCAATCAGTCAACCCTTCATCAATTCACCCAACCAACCAACTTACCAACCAACCAGTCAGTCAACCCTTCATCCATTCACCCAACCAACCAACTTACCAACCAACCAGTCAGTCAACCCTTCATCCATTCACCAAACCAACCAACCACCCATTCACCCAACCAACCAACTTACCACCCATCCAACCAACCAACCACCCAACCAACCAACCAAATGGATAATGGGTATATCCGGACTACCCCAGTGCAAGTGCTGAGGTCACCACGAAGGGGGGAATGGGAGAGGGGAAGAGGGGTACTAAGAGAAGTGAGAGTGAGGTTGGGAGAGGGGTACTAAGAGAGGGGTGAGGGTGAGGTTGAAAGAGGGGAAAGGGTGAGGTTGAAAGAGGGATATTAATTAAGAGAGAAGTGAGTATGAGGTTGGGAGAGTGTGAATGAGATACTAAAAAGAGAGAAGATAGTGTGAGGTTGTGAAAGTGGAAAAGGGGAGAGAATTAAGTGCCAGATTGGAAGAGTGGAAACGGGGTACTAAGAGATAAGTTAGTGTAATGTTTTGAGGGGTGGGAAGGAGAATGAATACGAGTTGCATGTAAAAAGTTAGGTAGGGGTAAGGGTGGTGGTATTATCAGAGTCAGGGAGATGTTGGGGGTATGGGGTACAGCAAGGTTGGGGTTAGGAAGGGAGTAGAGGGTTATACTGTACGAGGGTAAGGAGAGAGAGAGAGAGAGAGAGAGAGAGAGAGAGAGAGAGAGAGAGAGAGAGAGAGAGTGAGTAAAGGCCCCAGCTGTAATTAATTTAAGGATTGACACACACACTGGCAACGCAGAATAATAAGTAATTAACAATGCAAAACACAACAAAGGTAACATAGAAGGCTTAGAACAACAACAACAAATAACAATAAAATGCTTGACTTGACAACACAACAACAACATAAACATAAACATAAACATAAACATACATTTTTACCCGGCAACACAGACCACAAACTACTTACGATACCTTAGCAACACAGAAATACAAAAACAAATAACACTTAACCCAACAAGCAACAAGAAGGAACCTAGTAACACAAAGCACCTTCCTATAACTTAGCAACACAAACCCATGACGGCAACACAGATTATTCCAATCTATCTAACGAAATATTAACCCAGGGAATCAACCAACTAACTAACCAACCAATCAACTAACCAAATACCATGAGAGTGTAAGGGACAATAGATGAGGAGGAGGAGGAGAAGGAGGAGGAGAAGGAAGAGGAAGAGGAGGAGAAGGAAGAGGAGGTACTGGACGAGGGGTGAATCAGAGAGGAAATGAGATGAAGAGCAGGGGTGGGGAAGTCTGTCTGTCTGTCTACTGGCTGTCTCTGTCTGCAACGGTTTGTTCCCACCCGCAGTACTATACTCCTCTCTCTCTCTCTCTCTCTCTCTCTCTCTCTCTCTCTCTCTCTCTCTCTCTCTCAGCCAGTGAATATAAACAGTGGGTGACAGAAAAAACACATAATTGAAAAGATTATTATCCCTCTGAGTTATGTGTTTATGCCCAACACTGTATTATTATTATTATTATTATTATTATTATTATTATTATCTCACCGCCATATAACACAACAGAAAGAAATAGTCAGTCAGTCGATCAGGATAAATTTCATTCATGCGTAGAGATGGTGTATTATTTCTTCATTTTTCATTACAGTGAATAGATTATAATCATTCACTGAAATAATTCCGGATGATATAGAGAAAGAAAATAAGGCAATTTATTAAAGATAATCATTGCAGTATTATTTGTACTAAAGATAAATGATGGTTGGTAGAATGATGAATACATAGACATACAGTAGATAGACTGATAAATAAATTAGACGTACGGATAAGCAGGCAGATACACACACACACAGATAGATAGATAGATAGAAAAACAATTGTGTAGATGGATAGATAGAGAGAGACATATTAACTCAATTATGGTCGATTCACATTAAATATTATTATTATCATTATTTCGTAGGATATTAAATAGGCTACATGAGAATTTACATATTTCAGGATTTATTAGAGGATACAATGACAAACTACAGTATAATATAATATAATAGTATAGTATAATATAATAGTAAGTACATTTAAGGGGAGAGTATACTTTTGTAGACCTAAAGTAACTTCAACTAACCTAACTTAACCTAGCAGAACCTAAAAACTGGCCTAATCTGACCTGACCTAAAATAACTTACTCTAAACTAACCTAAGCTGACCTGACCTAAAATAACTTAAACTAAACTAACCTAAGCTGACCTGACCTAAAATAACTTACACTAAACTAACCTAAGCTGACCTGACCTAAAATAACTTAAACTAAACTAACCTAAGCTGACCTGACCTAAAATAACTTAAACTAAACTAACCTAAGCTGACCTGACCTAACCTGTGAACCTGACATTAGAGAGGCCATATTGAACTGACTTGACTAGACTTGACTTAATTAACTGGATTAGACTGAATTGGACAAAACTGAACTGAGCTAAACTGAATTCGACTGAACTGAATTGAATTAGACTGAACTGAACTGGATTAGACTGACCTGAATTGAATGAGACTTAACTGATTTAGACTGAAATGAACTCCTGGGTTAGACTGAAAGGAACTGAACTGTGTTAGACTGAAAGGAACGCAACCGAACTAGATTTGACTGAATAAAACTGAAGTGAACGCAACTGAACATAAAAAAAATATTACAGGACTGATGACTGTACAAAGTGAGTGTAGACAGAACTTTTTAAACTGTAAATTGAATCTTGTGAGATAAGCCATGCAGTGTTGTGTTGGATAAGGGAAAGAGACCATCTAAGTGTGATATATAGTGTGCAAACGGGTACTACACGTGTACCAGATCAAATACAGTGGACTTAATCTACATCAAAATGTCCTCCTTTGTTGTTATTGTTGAAGTTCCTCAAGCTGTCTGGCCGAGCAGCCCCGAGCTCCTGAGGAAGGCCATGGCTTGTGCCGGGCTTTCCCACAGTGCCTTCAGAGAGTGTATGTTGTGTTGTTGGGCGAGTGTCGTTGTGTATATTGCAGTCTTCAATAATGTGTGTAATTAATAGAATGGGTGCTGTGTTGCATCCTTCTTCTGATATGTCAGAAGGGCCGGGTGGTGGCCACAGTGCAGCATGGTCAGGTGGACTCTGTCCTCACGCAGGGAAAGTAGGACTCAGATGGGTGGATGGGTTGTGGAGAACTTAGATGGGAATGTTGTTCTTGAGTATATGGATGATAGACAGATAGAAATAGCTTGATAGATAGAGGCTAGTGGAACACAAATTTTGAACAGACTATAGTTGTGCAGCCTGTGATTACCGTATCTTTAGGGGTTTATTCTGCATGGTTTGAAGGATGTTGAGATGAGTCTCGGTGAGTTTTAAAGTGGGATGCCTCGAGTCATGCTACCTATTACATTCCAAATTGGTGTGAAAGCTTCTTAAGAGAGAGGCTTAGTTGGAGTGAATTCGAAGCCTACTAAATCATCCAAACTATGCTGCGGAACAGATCCCCAGTGAGTAATACTTCATGGGATAGTCTGTTTTCTGACATAGTTTGGAGGAATCAATACCCTCCAAATCTACCAAACTAGAATTATCCCTTTAATTAATGTGACCAATTCACATTTGTTTATTAGACCAATCTACAGCAGTTAATGGAAGAATATACAGGCTTGCCAGAATCCTCTGTGCTTGGACGGAGGGTAATTTGAACGGCCAGGAACCCATCTGGACAACTTGAAGAACCTGTCCCAATCCTGCTCATCCGCCAGTGCCAAATTGGTTGGAGGAATATTGACCGCTCGTTTCGACGGCATCTAAGTCTTCCTGACAGTCGGAGGTGACCGTCATCCCTGTCACTGCACTGCATAAACCCTTGGCTGTGCCCTGATCTGGTTCCTCCCAGCTACTTGCCCTAAACCCCACCAGTACCATGCCTGATGGACATGCAACACTTACTGACCCCCACCCAGCATCAACCTCATGGATCATTGTAGTGTCGATTGGAAAGTCCATTAAAGGTGTTGCAAATGATGTAGAACATTTTCATTGACTCCTCTGGACTCTTATCTTTCTCCAAGATGAAGATTGATGCACCAAAATCCGGTTCACATATTTCCAGTTGAGAGTTTTGTTGTCGATAATGAACGGCGCTGCTGTGGTTGTGGGTACAGTAACAACCTTTGTAGCTGGTGAACCTGAAGTATCAAAACACAGCATGCGTTAGTAATGAACCCTACCAAGACATGTAATTGTTTAGTTTTAATGTTCGCTAGGATTGAAAAAAAAAAACCACTATACTTCCTGCACTGAGATTGAACACTTACTCTCTCTCTCTCTTTTTTTTTTTTTTTTTATGTGTGTATTTCTTCAAGGTGGACTAAGACTAAGTAACCAAACTCATGCATGCCTCACTACACAGACTAACAACAAACCCAGACTGATACACATGTTGACTGCACAGACTATCAACTAACCCAGACTGATACACATGTTGACTGCACAGACTAACAACTAACCCAGACTGATACACATGTTGACTGCACAGACTAACAACTAACCCAGACTGATACATATGTTGACTGCACAAACAAACAACTAACCCAGATTCATGTTGTAGTAAGTAGATGTGTGGTCCACTGTTAAGAGGTTAAGGGCAGTCATCACTTCTGACATCTCCTCTGGTATGGCGTTGCTGTCTGACTGGGGTTGCATGAGTACTGACACTCCCTGGTACAGTCCACACAACTCGCCCTCCGCTACAGTACTCAAGGTAAAAGTCTCGCAGCTCTCTTTGGAACACAGGGACCAGCACTGCCACTTCTCTCGCAGCTGTATTGGGGATGGAATGTAAGGGGAACATATTTTGCTTTTTTGGAGGGATGGAATGTGAAACTGTGTAAGGGGATCATACTTTGCTATTGGGTAGATTGCATTTGGCTACTGATTCCTCCACAGTAGTCATGGCAAGACATAATTTATATCAGCATGTGAGTTTTTTTTACATATATGGTCCGACACTGGACATAGGCTTCATCAAGCCCGTTACCGTGGCCCAGGTCAACTGCTACTCAAACACACACGTCACGACTTCCGAACTGGTACCCAGCCACAGTGGGAGGGAAGTGAGGGTTATTCCCAAATATTGCAGCTGTTATTTATGGTACCAGTGAGGGTGTTTTACGACGTTCGGTGGCCTTATAGTTAGTGCCTGAAACTCAAATCAGAAGCGTAAATAATCTCAGAGGATCGATCTCCCGACCTCTAGGTTATGAGTCCAGAACACTAACCACTTGGCCACCTCCCCTAACAATGTGCTACACTCACAAATCCACTCAATCTCACCCCTTTTCTGTCCAACTCCTTAATTAATGCAAGAGTTAACTGGTACGAGATCTCTGTCTTTCTTACACACAACTGGCCAACTCTATAACTCTGTACCTCCATGATTCACCCATCTTCCCCCCCATCTTCCCCCCCCATGATCCACCCATCTTCCCTCCCATGATCCAACCATCTTCCCCCCATGATCCCCCCATCTTCCCCCCTTACTACAACTTATCCTCATTCAAATGCAATGTGTCTTGGCATCTCATACGAAACTGGACATTATTTTGGACCACTCTTACTATGATTTTACAGTCAGTCTTCATTTTTTTTTGTTGTTTTCATTATACACCAACCCACCTGTAGAAGAATGAAGGGTACTCGATCCGGGACGAATCTTCTGAACCTGGAGAACGAGTACGAGTTGAGTTCAGTGGAGGATTGTGCCTTCACTTGTACCACAGCATACTTGTTCATCACCACCACCAACAACCACCCCACACACACGGCCCACCACCTAAAAAAAAAAAAAAAAAAAAAGGAGATTAGTCACATTTCGAACCTGGATCCTTAGGACTATATGTATTATTTTGAACTTATATAATTGATGTGTTTCAAAATTCTACCGACATTTAAACATATTTTTATATATGATTTTTTCCCCAATTTTTTTTTTTAAACTCATTAAAAGAAATAATTGACTGAAGTGAATTAGCTTACACAGCCAAAGCCATATTATTGACAACAATAGGCCTGTTTTATTATTATTATTATTATTATTATTATTATTATTATTATTATTATTATTATTATTATTATCCTAGGGTAACGTTAGGGTATATATTATAAGGATGTGAGAGAAGAGGAAGTAAGGTGTAGGTAGTCTTTGATTCGTAACTGAATTTGTATGATTTTATTACACTGTCTTATAAAGCAGTAAAATAGTGACATGAGATTGATAGAACATTATTATAAAGTACGTATTTACATTAATGTTTATATCAGATGACGTACAGTACATAGAAAAGAATATATTATATATTACCATGAGACATAAGAACACAACATTTTAATAAAAAACAATATACCTAAATATTGTATATAATTATATAAACCCAAATAATAATTACCTTCATGATGGTCAGATGAATCCGTGTAGATGCTAATTGCTAATAAGAGATTCCACGACCACAACTACAGCTGCTGCTACTGTTGTTACCTTCTCTGCTTGTTTGTTAGGAAGGCGTCCACGTGTAGAGTCAAGAGCCACACACTACACACTACAGCTGCTGCTACTGTTGTTACCTTCTCTGCTTGTACGTTGGGAAGGCGTCCACGTGTAGGTACAAGAGCCACACACTACAACTGCTGCTACTGTTGTTACCTTCTCTGCTTGTATGTTAGGAAGGCGTCCACGTGTAGGTTTAAGAGCCACACACTACAGCTGCTGCTACTGTTGTTACCTTCTCTGCTTGTATGTTGGGAAGGGGTCCACGTGTAGGTTCAAGAGCCACCACCATATACCTGCTTGTTGTTTTGCTACGAGACACACACACTGCAGTGCTGCCTCGTGCCTACCTGCCTCGTGCCTGCCTGCCTGCCTGCCTTTCACTATCTGACTACATCGAGGGTGTGACTATTTATATACTGTATATATGCTGTATAATAAACATCTACTGCGCATGTTCCTCCAGTGTTCCAGGCATTGATTACTTTCCCTGATAGAGGATGTTCGAATAGGACAATTTTCCCTGATAAACAATTTTCCCAGGTAGATGATTATTTTCCTAGATAGATTACATTTTACATAAACAGTTTGCCCAGACAGACATTTTCCTAATTATTATACTGTACGATTTTCTCAAACTGTTTTTCCTGATAGATGATTTTCTCAATAAAATATATTTTCCCTGATAAAAAATTTCCTCACCATAATTTTTTCCCTGGCAGAGTATTTTCCAGATAGATTATTTTCCCGAATAAATTGTTTTCCTTGGGGGAGGCGGTGGCAGAATGGATACAACGACGGACAAATTATTAGACCTTGCGAATGTCATGATCCAAGGTTTATGTCCACGAGAAACGTCTGGTTTTTTTTTCCGAGGTGATCTGATGCATGGGTCCAGCTGTTCGTCAAGTATCCTGGCTACACCGACACGTCAAGAAAATATCCCCCTACATCGTCATTAACTCACAACATAGAAAATACCCGACCATATTCCAAGATGCTGTGAGTGACGGTGTAGCTGCCCTCGTCTCCTGATAGTGACGTGTATAAATAAGGTGTAGGTCATCTACTAGTGGGACAGAAGAGAAGCTACGGTACCAACATCACCACCACAACGAAGCTCCACCACTGTCTCATCTGGTGTGTGTGTGTGTGTGTGTGTAAATAAGGAGAGAAGCTACGGTACCAACATCACCACCACAAAGCTCCACCACTGTCTCATCTAGTACGACACTCATTAATCTCGGGGCCTCACAAGCGTCATGGGCTACTGACACCCTACAGTCCCGAGGTTGAGGTATACATAATTATACGGTATAAAATATCATACATAAAAAAAAAAAAAAAAAAAAAAAAAAAAAATTGCAGCGAGACGATTTTCCATGATAGACACCATTTCCCAAATGGATGATTTTATTTATCTAAACGTGTTATTATTATTATTATTATCCAAGTTAGATGATTTCCTTATATTGATGATATGTCTATAGGACTTCACGGACCTGGGGATGATTTTAGAAGACAGGGGATTTTCCAGGACTCTCTCTCACTCTCTCTCTCTCTCTCCCTTCTCTCTAATGTAATGTACTTGTATGTACCTGAAAATGATGTACCTTTGTTTGACGCCTTTGGCGTAATAAATTAATTAAATAATAATCTCTCTCTCTCTCTCTCTCTCTCTCTCTCTCCTCTCTCTCTCTCTCTCTCTCTCTCTCTCTCTCTCTCTCTCTCTCTCTCTCTCTCTCTCTCTCTCTCTCTCTCTCTCTCTCTCTCTCTCTCTCTCTCTCTCTCTCTCTCTCTCTCTCTCTCTCTCTCTCTCTCTCTGTCATGACATTTCGCTGTTATAACGCCTCGGAATGCCACTACGCCATGCACTCCATCTTGTGTGTGTGTGTGTAAAAAGAAGAGACACACGACTCCCTCCCTCACTGCTGCATTATCCACATCACGCAACACACACACACACTGTATCATGTATGTATGTATGTACAGCCGGCGGCAAATGTCCTGTCGCCAAATTTGCTATATATAGGCCATAAGGTAATTATGGAAATATAAGCTTAATAGGCTCGTAAACTATAATATAAGATATTTTTTATTAAATTATCTCAAGGATAGTATAATTCTGTGTTGGTGAATGTGTTTTTCGATGTATATTATTAGTGTTTGTTTATTTTTTTTATTATTGGTGTTTGTTTATTTTTTGTATTATTATTAGTGTGTGTGTTATCCTTCAAGTGACACTATTATGTGAGGTGACATGAAGGACATTTGTCGTCGACTGCACTGTATTTAATCGTATTAATTAAAGGAAGTTGTAGGGAGGGGGGGGGGGGGGGGAATTCTCATAGTGATAAATTATGAAAGGTCTGTCATTCCTACATGCCAAAAAAAAAAAAAAAAAAAAATAATATCCTGTAATGTAAGTTTAATGAGTAATCTGGCTGTTTCGTGGCATAGTTTGGAGGAATCAGTAGTCCAAGCACTAGTTATTGACACTAAAAGAATCACCCGTTAATCAAGGAATAATTCACTTTTGTTACATTGGAGTGCCTTGATTCCTCCAAAGTATGCCAGGAAACAGAACCAGATGAGCAAATGTAATGGTGTGTTCTGTTGCTTGGATTAGTTTGGAGGAATCATTTGCTCCAGACTTTCCCCTTAATTAAGTCGGTATTATGATTATGTATATATAGATTATTATTATACACTTCAGTTGGTATATTATTATTGGTATGTTGTTATTATTATTATTATTATTATTATTATTATTATTATACACTTCAGTTGGTATATTATTATTGGTATGTTATTATTATTATTATTATTATTATTATTATTATTATTATTATTATACACTTCAGTTGGTATATTATTATTGGTATGTTATTATTATTATTATTATTATTATACACTTCAGTTGGTATATTTGAGCACCTTGAGTCCTCCAAAGTATACAATTACCGTATGTCAGGAAACATGATCAAATTAATAATAAATGATAGTAATGGTTATGTCCTGTTGCTTGGAATAAATTGTGTGCTCCAGATTTAAGGAGAGAGTATACTTTTGATAGATTGGAGTGCCATGATTCCTCCAAAGTATGCCAGGTAACAGACCCAGAGGAAGACAATTAATGGTATCCTGTTGCCTGAAATAGTTTGGAGGAATCGGTTGCTCCAGATTTGGGTTTGATATAAAGTGTACTGCCTAGAATTTCAAGATGGTGCATGGTGTGGTGGGTATTGAACTAGTGACCTCGACTGAACACTTGGGAATAATAATACCTTTTACTATATATTATTATTATAGACTCCAGGGAATTCGAACCTCTATACTTAACGAAACTCTGTCTGCAACGTTTCAACCAGCCACTTAGAGAGAGAGAGAGAGAGAGAGAGAGAGAGAGAGAGAGAGAGAGAGAGAGTTGTATGTTGTTGTGTTGAGAGAGAGAGGGAGAGAGAGAGTTGTTTGTTGTTGTGTTGAGAGAGAGAAGTTTATTTGAGAGAGAGAGTCTGTTGTTGAATGTGAGAGAGAGAGAGAGATTGTGTTAATGTATGATGAGAGAGAGAGAGAGTTGTATGTTGAGTAATATTGAGATATATATATAGATAGATTGAGAGAGAGAATTGACACAAATTGATAGATAGATAGATTGAGAGAGAGACAGACCGATAAATTGATAGATAGAATATATAGATTGAGAGAGAGTGAGTGAGTGAGTGAGTGAGAGTAGAAAAAAATAAACTTCAACTAATGGCACTCAACCCCCCCCTTCCCCCTCCCCCCCCCTCCCCTCTCTAATGGGTAGCCAAGTCAACCCCCCCTCCTCCTGCTCCTCGCCCACCCCCGCCCCCCAAGATAAAAACAGTGGATGTGAATTTGAGGTTTTCTGACTACCCCCTCCTCCCCCCCCCCCCACACACCCCGTTGAAAAATATTGCTTGCTTTACTGTTTGCTTTATAATTAAGAAGGGTTTGGGCGCCCCTTCGGACCCAAGTCACTTTTACGGTCCCTCATTTCCTTCTAATTTTTATGAATGTTTACTATATATAACAAGACATCATTCGATGGCAACACCGCCCCTTAAAGATGCCAGCAACCACTCGCCCTTTGCTATCTTTATTTTTTTGTGACCTTGACCTTCGACCGATTTTGCCCAAAAGTTAATCATTTTGTTTTGTGATGGATATCTATCAATAGAAAAAATAATGAACATCATACGGCTAAACCTGTGGACGCTAGACCTAAAACAGACACACGAACAGATAAATAAATAAATATCCAGCACCGAAAACAAAAACACCTCCTTTTCAGGGCGGTGTAATTATTATCTCCTTCCTCATGG
>JAWZYT010000943.1:90000-97687 GCA_034508575.1 Petrolisthes manimaculis | reverse complement strand
GCACTCCAATCTATCAAAAGTATACTCTCCCCTTAATTAAGGTGGTAATTATTTTTTTGTTACATTGGAGTGCCTTCATTCCTCCAAAGTATGCTAGGAAACAACAGGACCAGAAGAGCAAAAATAATACTATGTGTTCTGTTGTTGCTTGGAATAGTTTGGAGGATTCAGTTGATCCAGATTTATTTACCAACACAAGACTTCCCCCTTAAGGGCTACCTACTGTATCCTCCATTCGACACCAGGACCCAAATCACGTCTTTATTACAAATAGGGATATCTATTTTTTTGACATAGTTATATAGGAGGATTCATTAGCCCTCTGAGTCTCTCCTCTTTAACTAGTATACTCGCAATCCACAATCCCTATAGCCCACCTACCTAAGCTGCAGCAAACACGAAGAAAGTAGAAGAAAAGGCGGGACAGTGAGAACGATAGTAATGGAAGGAAGGGAACAGTAGAAGGGAAAGGAAGGAGAGGGGAGGGAAGGAGAGGAGAGGGGAGGGAAGGGGAGGAAAGGAACGATAGAAAGGAGGGAAGGGAAGGAGAATAGAGGGGAGGGAAGGGGAGAGAAGGGCAGTAGAAGGGAGAGAGGGAAAGGGAGGGATTATAGTCTACTTCTTGACAGCCTTCCACATTCCTACCTACGCCTGGATTACCCTCAAATACTTTCTCTCTCTCTCTGCCCTCCTCTCCTCTCATTCCCTCCCTCTCCTCCCTTCTCCTCTCCCTTCCACTCTCCTCTCATTCCCCCTTCCATTGTCTCCTCCCCTCACTTCCACTCCGCTCTCCCCTCATTCTCTCCTCCCTCACTTCCACTCCCCTTCTGCTACCCTCCCCTGCCTTCCTCTCTACTCTCTTCTACATTTACCAACACTCTATCACCTTATTTAAACCGATGAAATAATGCACACTTACTTAAAAGATTAGAAAAATATACAGTTGGCCACCACCAGAATTCTTACACAGGCTATTATAGAAAGGTACATCATTTATTCTTGAAAGTACTGAATGTTCTACCAAGTGATCCTGTGATGGCAAAACAAGGAACCCTAGTAATAATGTATGTTGTATTGCACAGTGACGTACTCCTTCATTTTATTTTTCATGTATGTTGACAGCCCTCGAAAACAAAACAACAGCGTGTGTACGAATTTCCTGTAGCCAATAATAAAATAACACAATAGAAATAACAAATGAAACTCCTGCCTGCAACAGCTTCGAAGGAATAACAAACATGCCACGAAAAATACTATATGGGAAACTATAAATTATACTGTAGCTGTTGGTTGGTGTTTGTAATATGTATGAATGAATTCGATGCCTTCCCACATACACACACACACATACATACATACACACACACACACACACACACACACACACACACACACACATACACACACACACACACACACACACACACACACACACACACACACACACACACACACACACACACACACACACACACACGAAAACTAACCCCCACTTCTTATTAGGACACTGCTGAGGTTAGGTTAGGTTAGGTTAGGTTAGTGGATTATGCTATACGATGATACACACTTGTAATTAACCACCTACTTGTTGTTGTCACCTCCCTATGTTAAGCTAAGTTTATTATGGTATGGTGTGGTATAGACTGATTCCTAACACTACCTTCCATAGAGGTCTTGGTGTACGGGGGTCGTCACTCACAAGGGGGTCATTGATTTTTTTTCTGGGAGGCACGAAGGGTTGAGGGGAAATTGGATTTTGTATTGTACATTTTGAATGCAGCCTACAACTAATTTATATGATTTACAACTAATAAATTTTTCCATTAGTTGCTTCAAATTGTTCCTATGATTGCTCATATTTCTAAAAAAAATTCCCCTAGCTTCTTAGGGTCGCTTCGCTCGCCTCCTCCCCCTCCCCCCCTGTGCAAGGGAGTCACAACATTGCCCAGGAATATGTCAGTGGGTCATAGAGGTAAAAAGGTTAAGAACCACTGATGTAGGGGATGGCACCATGACGAGACTCAGAAAAAAAGTCTACGGAGCCACCACACCAGATTTCAATACAGCTCCAATTCTAATTAAAGTCTACGGAGCCAACACACCAGACTTCACTAGTAACGGGAAGCATCGGTAATTATTTAAGGGGCTGGGGAAGTAGGGGACAGGCATGGGAGGGTGGACAAGGGGGGGGGGGGTGCGGGAATATGGGGACAGGCTTAGGGTGGGTTACAAGCTTGTCCCCTATTCCCGCACCCCCCTAATCCCCCTTACCAAGCCTGTCCCCCTACTCCCGCACCCCTTAATAACCCCAAACTATTCCAAGCAACAACGGCCCAACGCCATTTAAGTTTGATATTCTGGTCTTTGGAGGAATCTAGGAAACTTTGGAGGAATCTAGGAAACTTTGGAGGAATCTAGGAAACTTTGGGAGGAACCCAGGAAACTTTGGGAGGGAATCTAGGAAACTTTGGAGGAATCTAAGAAACTTTGGAGGAATCTAGGAAACTTTGGAGGAATCTAAGAAACTTTGGGTGAATCTAGGAAACTTTGGAGGAATCTAAGAAACTTTGGAGGAATCTAGGAAACTTTGGAGGAATCTAAGAAACTTTGGGGGAATCTAGGAAACTTTGGAGAAACCTAGGAAACTTTGGGGGAATCTAGGAAACTTTGGAGGAATCTAGAAATCTAGGCTTTCCAATGTAACAGAAGTATACTAACACTACACCGGTAAATTTTTTAGGTTTCATGTCGGCGGTATTTTGTAGGAATTCCCACAAGAGCCTCACGTCTTCAGAAATAGCTTAGGTGTCTCCTGAAGCCTGGCCAGACAACTAACCTCAATCCTCCTCTCTCTTCTCTTCTCTCTCTTCTTTCCTCCTCTTCCCTAACCCCCTCCTCCTCTCTCCTCCTCCTCCTCCTCCTCCTCCTCCTCCTCCCTCTCCTCTCCTCTCCTCCTCCTCCCTCCGCCACACCAAACTATCTACCCCACATTTCTTTCTCCTACCGCCTCTGCCAAGACACAAAAATATGTGTGGGTCTCAGGAAAAGTAAGTGTGTGTGTGTGTGTGTGTGTGTGTGTGTGTGTGTGTGTGTGTGTGTGTGTGTGTGTGTGTGTGTGTGTGTGTGTGTGTGTGTGTGTTGGGAGGAAGAAGAAGAAGAACAAGGAGGAGGAGCTAGGAGCGAGAGGGAAGCTATTCTTAAAATGGTCTCACCTTACAACGAGCCAACCAACCAACGAACGAACCAGCCAACCAGGGCTACCAACCACTGCCATGATTCGTCCCCCCCCTCCTCTCTTTTCTCTCTCTCTCTCACTCTCTCTGCACCCCCCCACTCCTTTAGGTCGCCCCCCAAATAGTCCCCCCTCGAGTCGACCAGGTAGGGTGAGAGGGTTGGACTAGCACAGACGCGCTCCGGTGGGTGCTCCGAGCGGTGGTGTTGCTCTTTGTGGTGCAGTGAAGCGTGTCGTAAGTTGTTCACAGCATCATCATCTCTATCTACACTAGAATAATAATAGTTGTTACCGTAGCAATATATAGTGTGTGGTCAGATCTTATGTGTTGTGTTGTTGTTTAAATCGTAGTATTATATTTTTTGGTGAATCTCGTGTATATTATTTAACCGTATTATTTATTATTTTGGTGACTCGTGTATACTATTAACTCGTATCATTAATTTGGTGACCCGTGTAAGCTTTACTGTTAATTAAACCGTAGATATTGGTCTGCTAAGTTACAGTATATCTCACTGTAGCATAGAGTTTTAATATTGGTGAACCGTATGTATTGTTAATTAAGTCGTATATATATATATATTAGTGAAGTTTGTATATTCATCGTATATATTATTGACACGTTAATGTTTTGTAAGCATTTTATATATATACCATTCATTCGGAAGTTCATTCATTAAAAGGCTTCACAAACCAACTACCTAACGTGGTCGGGGATTGAGGTGTAAAGTAAGTTAAACTTGTGTCAATGTGCAAATCTATTTTTCCTAATGTAATGCTGCCGAGTTCACTGGAAACAAGAATAGAATAGAAAAAGGTTATTAGGATTCGTCCAAGGCTGTATCGTATTTGAGGCGGTAGTAGTAGTAGTAGTAGTAGTAGTAGTAGTAGTAGTAGTAGTAGTAATTGTCCATCGTAGTGAGTGGGTGTGCTCTTTGTAAAAAATTTCCCGACATTTTTTTTTTTTTTTTTTTTTTTTTAGATGTTAGGAATTTTTCTGGGATCATCATCATAATTATTTGAGATAGTAAGAATTTTTCTCGGACTATCGTGGTGGTGATTGAGGTGTAAGTAATTATTTGCCGACCACTTGCTATTATAATTATTATTATTATTATTATTATTATTATTATTATTATTATTATTATTATTATTATTATTATTATTATTATTATTATTATTATCATTGCGTAGTACACTTTTCGCCCCTTTGATTTAAGTGTATGGATACTTTGAACTCTTCCAGATAGTTACTTGGTGGTTAGCAAGTGAGTTTGTTTGCTTATAATAAATTGTAAAAGAGACATCGTCGGGTTTATAGTTATATATATTGTATAATTATTTTCTATGCCTTCTTTTTCTTCTTCTTCTGAGAGACATAATAATCATTCAGTCACGATCAGTCATGTGTTTTGAAAATCTTGGGTAATATTCGCGTACCTCCTGATTTTGAGAGACATAATTATTAGTGCTTGTGTTTTTACTGTGGGTTAGACATCAAGGTTCTCCCCCGTGCATCTTTCTGATAATCTAAATCGTCTGGTGTTACCATACCACCGAAGGAAGCAGCCATTGTGGTCAGCTGTGGTCTATTCGTTGGTGAGACACAGTTGCACAGACACAGGAATTCGTGGTACAGCCCAAGTGAAAGATGGAAAATTTCTCCCAATATTAAGTTCCTAATTAGTGCCAAATAGGAGACACCAGGGGCAGAAGTCAGTATCAAGGATAGTAATAAAAAGCAAGTGCCAAATAGGAGACACCATCAGGGGCAGAAGTCAGTATTAAGGATGGTAATAAAAAGCAAGTACCTGATAATAGACACACAATGGTTACTCAAATGGGACAAGGATCTTTCACCTGCTGGGCTGTATATACCATCCATTCATGTGTCCAACTGTAAAGCCCCGTACTCTTAAAAGGAGAGACTTTCTTTTTGGTGACGTAATTGGAGGGTTTGTGATTTACTTCTCCACTCTACCAGGAAAGTAAACGAGAATAGGGTTACTCCTACTTCGTGGCAAAGTTAAGAGAAAATAAAGAAGATTTTAGCTAAAGGCTTCATATCTACCGACTCATGGTGTTGGGCATTAAGGTGGTAATACTTTTTTGGTACATATGGTGCGCCTTGATTCCTCCAAAGTATGCCAGGAAACAGGATCAGATTAACAAGTATAACGGTGGCCTGTCACTTAGAATAGTTTGGAGGAATCGGTTGCTACAGATTTACCAACACAAAACTTCCCCCTTCATTTGCAAAGCCCTGCATTGTCAGGTTAAACTACACTAATTAATGGCGACTCAGAACCATTTGTCGTTAAAAAAATTAAAATAATTGTCATTATCTGAAATATTGTTCCATAGGTTGAGACTAGAACATAATCTATATACAGTATATATAAAACACTCCGTCTGTCTGTCTGTGTGTGTGTTTAGCCGCTATGCACGGCCGCATCGTTTGACCTAGAGTAAAAAGTATTACGCCATTTTGATCAGTGAAGCCTGGAAAGCGTCCTCGGCCCACAAACAAAAGTTTTAAAATAACCAATGGGAGGGTTCGAACCCCTGCAGCCCAAGCGGAATGCTGTTATTTGGCCTTAACTGAAAGATACCAGTTTCGAATCCCCGGTACAATTTTTGTTGTTGACAAATGATACACCATTCTGACCGGTGTAGTCCCAAGAATGTCCTTGGTCTAATTTTAATTTTGGTTGATACCTGTTTCTTGAATTATCAGCTTAAAACAACCAAAGGTTTATGGCTACCTCAACATAGACTCTATGGTCTCAAGCATCAAGGATGCAGGCAGGCCTGGCTTGCAGGCCCAGTTTAGGAATGAATTCAAACCACAAAATGTTGAACACCTAAATTTAATACTAAATATAAGGACAGTGAAAAACAAAAATTAAAATCACCAATGGGGAGGGGGGTTCGATCCCAGTACCCCTGCAGCCAAGCTGAAGGCTGTTACCAATTCGCCACTCGGGCCTTGCTATTTAATCGTGTCTATTACAATGCCACCTTCTGCTGTAGTTGTTTCATGGATAACTTCTGTGGTCATAAAGCTGACATGGTTTCTCTGGGGGACCAGCAACCACACCGGATAATGGACTCCTTCCACCCTCCTAATAAGTTCACATAAAAATAATTAGAGAAAATTTATTGACAAAACCACATGTAGGAACTTCACCCGGACAACGTCGGGTATCACTGCTAGTTATGCATAACTAAAAAAAAGATTACTTAATTAAAAGAGAAAACATTCAAACTCCGAACTACTTTTTCTCGCTGAAGATAAATTGTTTGCTTATACAACTAACATTCTTGTAGTGGATATTATAATAGGAATGAGTGAGTTCTGTGCATTCATTTACTATTACTATACAAGTAGGCCTTATACTATCACAGTACAGCCATATTCTGACCAAACCCCCGAACACTGTGTGTGTAGAGGCAACTTGTATTAAAAGTAGAGCGTGTGTCTGGCGTGTGACTCGTGACCAATGGGTGGAAAGTTTCTGCAACTCACGTATAGCATTTCATAATAATAGAATAATAATTGAAGTACGATGCCGTCACGATACTACAGTAACACTGATTCTTTTTTACAGGATTGTCGAGAACGAGAGGTCCTGTTTGAGAAAGAGACAGCTTTAGGCACCCACCACCAACATGCCTGGCCACGTTAAGAAGAGCACGGGTCCCGACCCTGACCCCTCCGAATGGCTGTATATCTCCCGGGAAATGAAAATCAAAGATCAGTCCAAGCCTTACGATTCCAAGAAGTCCTGCTGGGTTCCTAATCCCGATGAGGGCTTCGTTGAGGGCATGATCCAAGGCACCAAGGGAGATCTGGTCACCGTTGATGCTGCAGGCGAAACCAAGAACTTCAAGAAGGCTCAGGTCCATCAGGTCAACCCACCCAAGTATGAGAAGTGCGAAGACATGTCCAACTTGACCCATCTTAACGATCCCTCTGTCCTGTACAACCTGAAGGCCCGTTACGTCAACCAGCTGATCTACACCTACTCTGGCCTCTTCTGTATCGTGATCAACCCCTACAAGCGTTACCCCATCTACACCAACCGTACTGTCAAGATCTACATGGGTAAGAGGCGTAATGAAGTGCCACCCCATCTGTTCGCCATCTCTGACGGAGCCTACATGGCCATGATGCAAGGTAAGAATTACAGAACTATATCTTGTGTAAAATTTAAAGATACAATACAGTATCATGATTTTATATATGTATTTGAATATTGTGTTTTAATCTCGTACTGTAAACCAACCTACTTCAACCTTGTTTAATCGCTTCTGGATAAAAAATAACAACATAAATGAAAAGAAGCCTTTATTTACGAAGCATTACTTTTGCTCATGCGGTGTTGGTCAGCTAATGCATAATATTTACCTAAGGCATATTTTAATAATCTATTTCTGTTTCCCCTTGCAGTC
>JAWZYT010000943.1:50000-87500 GCA_034508575.1 Petrolisthes manimaculis | reverse complement strand
CCAACGTATGTTCTGGTGAGATTAATTAAGCCTTGAACACACACACTGAACAGAACTAAAAAATAATATCCAGAGATTAACCGAGGATGGAATGACTGGTGCTCGTGTTGTATAATTATATCTTTTATTACGTACAGTTGCTGGTAAATCCTCAATACACATAAGAGTGACTGAAGCATTCATTATATTGAACCTTTGTTTTCATAGAGTAATTATATTATAGTTATGACAAGTCTTTCTTGCTTTGGTAAGTTAGTATCTATCTAACTTTAACTCATTAGAAACAGCTGCTGCTTACTTATACTTATCCAAGACAACAAGTTCATTTCAGTAGCAGGTCTAACACCCGTAGTTTAAAAAAAAATTGAGGGCCCTTACTGGAGCTCTATGAATTCTCCAAACTACTCCAGGCAACAGATTCCCTATTCGAAACACTTAATGAAGCGTTCTGTGGCCTGGATTATTTGGAGGATTTATAGAGCACCAGTAAGGGCCCTCAAATGTTTTAAATCTACGGGTCTTGGTAACCCACAAAATGTACACTCGATCAAAAACCTATCCAGCAACAAGGAGCCTTCGGGAATAAACAACAAATATAATATCCATCGTCTGAGGTGGCAGAATATTTTACACATGCAAGAATAATTGCTCTGAGAGTTTTTTTTTTTTTTTCTTGATCGAGTGTACAGAACAAACCACTAATACTTTAACCACAGCTCCAAGCACGACTTCCTCTCTGGGACATTTTGAAGCGTGCAGATCGAGGCGAGACTCAAGGCTGCTATTGAGAGTATAATATATAAATAAAATATGTTTACTTGGATGTGAAGAATAACATTTATTAGGTATAGTTTAACAAGACTGCAATACGGGACTATGCAGGGAAGCGAAGTGTTCATTCATTCTCACCCATTCTATTCCATCAACATCACAACTTTAAATATCCACAACATGATCGATAACATTGGCCTTATCATCAATTATTGTTATCCAAACTTTTTCTGCATAGACTTTACATACAAATTTACCCCCAGGATGCCTTCGACGTGTTGGGCTTCACTGCAGGAGAGGTCACTAACATTTACAAGATCACCGCTTCCGTCATGCACTTTGGTGAGGTGAAGTTCAAGCAAAGGGGTCGCGAGGAGCAGGCTGAAGCCGACGGTACTGAGGTGAGTTGATAGTATGATATTTATACCTGTCTAGTGAACACTCAACTCTTTAACATTGGTACACATTGGCCCAAATAATATATAACTCCAGAGTGCACCAGTAATCTGTATATATAGGCGGGTTAATGAGTGTAGCACTTTATAACTTTCATGTTATTCGAGTTCTATTTAAGAGAAGGAAGCTTTATTGTCAGTCAGTACACGATTCTACAATAGGATGCCTTGGGGTTTGTAAATCACTGGAATCTTTCACCATGTTAGTGATTACTGAAGGGGGTTAGTTGGACTGACCATATTGTAGTACTGTAGTGTCAGAAAACATGATGCAGAAGATTTTAGTGAATAGCAACAGAAAGAGAAAGAGGAGAGGGTATGAGGGATTAGGTGTTTAGGATAAAATGATGACAAGATAGCAGCAGAAAGGAAAACAAATGAAACACAACCCCTGTAGCAGACGACCCTATGTACACTCCTTGACAATATTATTCTTTTAATGTTTGCAGACCGGTGATAGAGTGGCAAAGCTTGTGGGTATTGACACCGGCGACCTGTACATGGCCATCACCAAACCCAAGATCAAGGTCGGTACAGAGTTTGTCTCCAAGGGTATGAACGTGAACCAGTGCTCCTACTCCGTGGGTGCCATGGCCAAGGCTCTGTTTGATCGTGTCTTCAAGTTTATTGTATCCAAGTGTAACGACACCCTCGCCACCGGACTCAAGAGAGCTTCCTTCATTGGTGTGCTCGATATTGCTGGCTTTGAAATTTTCGACGTAAGTGTATAAAAGTTATGTAAAGGGAAGATATTTTTATCGGTGGGTAAAGGAATTATCGTCACATAATGAAATCAGTATTACAAATTATTATTTTTCACTTGTGTACATCAATGTTATTTTCTTTTTCTTTTTTCAGTTCAACGGGTTTGAGCAGATCTGCATCAACTTCTGTAATGAGAAGCTGCAGCAGTTCTTCAACCATCACATGTTCGTGTTGGAGCAGGAGGAGTACAAGAAGGAAGGCATCAACTGGGTCTTTGTCGACTTTGGTATGGATCTGCAGGCCTGCATTGAGCTCTTCGAAAAGGTATTTAGAATAGAAGCCACAAAGAATATTCTGTATCCATAGTAAAACAAATGTCTCATGAATTATTGCGGGATTCGTATATGAACAATGAGACGTCCATACCATTCATTGCTCATTGTAGAACCAAAAATTCTTGTACAGATTTCAATAAATGAACATGAAAGTGGTCACATTAGCATTTACTGACACACAGTATATATTCTGTTTCCAGAAAATGGGTATTCTGTCCATCCTTGAGGAAGAGTCTATGTTCCCCAAAGCCACAGACAAATCCTTCGCTGAGAAACTGAACAACAACCACCTGGGCAAGACTCCCGTATTCATCAAGCCCAAGCCACCCAAGGCAGGAGGTACTGAGGCCCACTTCGCCATCGTCCACTACGCCGGCACCGTGAGCTACAACCTGTCTGGCTGGCTGGAGAAGAACAAGGATCCCCTCAATGACACTCTCGTCGATCTCTTGAAGAAGTCTACTGACAATGAACTGTGTGGCACAATCTTCGCTGATCATCCTGGACAATCTGGTGGTGGTGACGACAAGAAGGGTACGTATCTAGTCAAAAAGGACTTGTGTTTTAAAGCGAATACTTAATTTACTAATGGTAAATCTGAAAAAACAACCTCTTAACAATAGGCACTTTACTCAATTCAATTTTGCAACTTGCAAGGAACACTCAACTATAGATTATTTGCCAGCAGAGGTTACTGCAATTTAATTAGATTTGTGATCTTGTAAAATTGTTTAAAAAGAATGACTGCAGTTGGATTATTAAAAGTTCTGAAATAATATGACGAGCTTTTATCAACATTATTTTTATGCAGGTAAGGTACAATTGCCAGCACTTATAACTGGTACACTCAGCGTTAATTATCAGTCTTCTTGTCCTGTACCAGTTAGTTGTAAATGCCGACAACTGTACTGTTTCCTATTGCAATGCTTCGAATAACAACAGACCAAGAACCTAAGTTAGTCATGTTATTATTGTTTTATTTGTAACAGGTGGTCGCGGTGGCAAGTCTGGATCGTTCAAGACTGTGTCATCTGCCTACAGGGTAAGTATCTAGCATTGGGATCACAGTGTTTTTTTGTTTTTTTTAGACCAGGACCCCAATAATAATAATACTGTTTGTTACGACGACTTCCCTTTGTTTATTATCAACCTCATTATATTTGTTCATTTTGGTCTTGTTGTTTTCTGACATACTTTGGAGGAATCATATCACTCTAATGTACCAAAAAAAAAAAAAAAAAAAAACTACCATCTTCATTAATATTATTTTCCCACCCCTCACAGGACCAGCTCCAGAACCTGATGAGGACACTGAACGCCACCTCACCTCACTTCATCCGTTGCATCGTACCTAACGAGACCAAGACCCCTGGTAAGTCACTACAAACTCTATACCAAAGGATTACATTAAGGGACCCTGTGTCGTAGTCAGAAAATTGGAGGTACATGAGTCCTTTAAATATGGCCACGAAACATCACCTATAAGGAAGGAGCTTGTTTCGTGGCATGGTTAGGTGGAATCAGAAGCCTCCATTGTTTTATACACGATCACAGGGCCCTTAACACACACAGTATTCGTCACTGTAATGATATTCTAATGGATTAGATTAATTATTGTGCCGTGTTTGTGTTTGTTTTGAGATCATCACCGGCGATTGTACACTTACTTCTATCTCGTATTTTTTCTTCCCAACCCAAGGCAAGGTGGACGCTGGTTTGGTTATGCATCAGCTGACCTGTAACGGTGTACTTGAAGGTATTCGTATCTGTCGTAAGGGCTTCCCCAACAGGATGATCTACCCAGACTTCAAGCACAGGTACGTACAGTACATCAAAGAATGAAAACACACAACATTTGATATCATACTTAATTTTATACTTATACTTAATCATATACTTAATACATACTTAATCTTATAATTAATCTTATACTTATATCTTATTCTTATACTTACTTAATCTTATACTTAATTTTATACTTAATCTTATACTTAATTTTATACTTAATCTTATACTTAATTTTTTATACTTAATCCTATACTTAATCTTATACTCAATCTTATACTTAATCTTATACTTATCATACTTAATACCCGTTTAATCAGTATAGTCTCGTGTACTTTCTTTTCTTCTATTTTCCCTATGTATTATGTATAGTAGTTAAATGTTAATTAAGGAGAGAATAAGTATACTTTTGGTACATTGGAGTACCTTGATTCCTCCAAAGTATGTCAGGAAATAGAACCAGAGGAACAAATATAATGGTGTTCTGTTGCTTGGACTAGTTTGAAGGAATCATTTACTCCTGATGATTTACCAACATTGTACTTCCAACCTTAATATTAAAACGTGGTCAGGGGATGATGAGGATTGGTATGAAGGCTCTTAGTAACCATCTCTCATCTTACTCGACATTGTACTTCCAACCTTAAATTTAATGACTTATGGTATGCTAACAAAACTAGCCTAATATCACTTCACCGAAAAAAAAAAAAAAAAAAAAAAATCCTTGCTATAATTTCAGGTACGCAATCCTGGCTTCCAAGGAGATGGTTGAGATCAAGGATGACAAGAAATCTGCCAAGGCCTGCTTCGACAAAGTGGCTCTGCCTGAGGAATCCTATCGTCTTGGAAACACCAAGGTCTGTTGTTGTGTTTTGGTTTTTGGTTTGTTTTTGTTTTGCGACAACTGAAAATTGTTCTTAGTATTCATTTTACACTTATATACATGTGGAATGGTACACACACACACACACACATCAGTATCATCTCATCATATAACATCAAACACATCAGATTAACAGCAATATCTATATTACTGTATATCTAAAATCTTATAACATATTTGGACGTTATTCAGTTACTAATAATGTTACATGAATCGACGAAACCTATCATAAACAGATAAATATTACCTGTGTCACATGTATATAACTTTATACAGGTATACTTCCATAGTGTCACATGTATATAACTTTATACAGGTATACTTCCATAGTGTCACATGTATATAACTTTATACAGGTATTCTTCCATAGTGTCACATGTATATAACTTTATACAGGTATTCTTCCGTGCTGGTGTTCTTGGTGACATGGAGGACTTCCGTGATGACCGTATTAACAAGCTACTCGCTGGGCTACAGTCCTGGATCCGAGGCTACAAGAGCAGGAAATATTACTCCAAGATGCAGGAGCAGCGTGTGTCTCTGTTGGTGGTGCAGCGTAACATTAGGAAGTACATGGTCATGAAGAACTGGCTCTGGTTCAAGATGTGGTCGGCCATCAAGCCTACACTTCATGTCGTCAGCATTGAGGATGAACTAGAAGCTCTGGAAAAGAAGGCTGAGAAGGCAGAGAAGCAATACGAAGTGGAGATTGTGAAGCGTAAACAGATGGAGACTGCCAATGCTTCACTTCTAGATGAGAAGAATAATCTTGTCAGTGCACTGGACACTGCTAAACACGGCATGTCAGACTTTATGGATAAGCAGAACAAACTGCAGTCTCAAAAGGCAGAGTTGGAGGCTCAACTCAATGTAAGTATAATAATAATAATAATAATAATAATATTAATAATAATAATAATAATAATAATAATAATAATATTAATAATAATAATAATAATAATAATAGCCATCTTAATGATGAATGAATTAATACTTTACATGACTATGCATCGGTCTTACCTTCCTTATTTTCTAACATCTTAGGAAGCAAGTGATCGTCTGAGGAAGGAAGAGGACAGCCGCAACCATCTCCAACAGTCCAAGAAGAAATCCGAGGCCGAAATCGGGAGCATGAAGAAGGATCTGGAGGACCTGGAGTCCAGCCTTCAGAAGCAGGAACAAGACAAGTCCACCAAGGAACAACAGATCCACAACCTTAATGAGGAAATCGCCCACCAGGAAGAACTCATCAACAAGGTCAACAAGGAGAAGAAACATCTGCAGGAGAGTAACCAGAAGATCTCAGAGGACCTGCAGAGCCTCGAGGACAAGAGCAACCACTTCGGAAACATCAAGGGTAAGCTCGAACACACCCTTGATGAGCTCGAGGACTCACTGGAGCGTGAAAAGAAGCTTCGTAATGATGTGGACAAGGGCAAGAGGAAGGTGGAAGGCGACCTGAAGCTTACCCAGGAAGCCATCGCTGATTTGGAACGTAACCTGAAGGATCTTGAGAATACCCTTGTTCGTAAGGATAAGGAATATGCAGCCATGAGCGCTAAGATTGATGATGAACAGAACCAATACACCAAGTCTCAAAGGCAAATCAAGGAACAACAATCTCGCATTGAAGATCTGGAACTGGAGGCTGAGAGTGAACGTCAGGCTCGCTCTAAGGCTGAAAAGAACAAAACTGTCTTGGCACGAGAACTTTCTGAACTTGGTGACCGTCTTGATGAGGCTGGTGGCGCCACTGCTGCTCAGATCGAACTCAACAAGAAGCGTGAGGCTGAACTGGCCAAGCTTCGTCGTGACCTGGAAGAGATTAATATCCAACATGAATCTGCTCTGGCACTTCTACGCAGGAAGCACAATGATGCCATTGGTGAACTCTCAGAACAGATCGACCATCAGAACAAGATGAAGGCCAGGTGAGCTCATCATTTATTAAAGAAAGGATTATCATTATATAATTTCATGCTATTTCCTTAACTGGTACATTCTTGCAATAATTATTTCTCAATTCTTTTATGACATGGAACCTCCATATGGTGTCAATGCCAGTTAGCCAATAAACCAAGTAAATGGAGCAAAGTGTGTGATGTCATAAAAAGATGAGATTATATACTTTTCTTACAAAATATTGTTTGTGAACAGGCTGGAAAAGGACAAGGACACACTGAAACGCGATGCTGAAGACTCCAAGGCAACTCTGGACAACCTGGCCCGTGATAAGGTAAGAGTTGGCTACATGACATTTGTTCCTTTCCTTCCAGTGCATCCTTATCTGGTTGTGAAATAGAATGAAAGTAACAGGAATCTTAAAGTTAGTGATACAACAATGATCATACTTACTTTACTAGTAATAGTGTTATCTATTAATTATATAAGTGCTATAAGGATATTATTTGTCCACATATAACCTAGTAAGGGTAACTAATACTTTCACCATTAAGGATACAATGATCACCAGGGATGCAACAGGATTTTCTCTTACAGTTATATTGAAATCTATTTAATGATTTGGCCTCTGTTCTGATCTTCAGGCCGCTGCTGAGAAAACTGCTAAGCAGATCCAGCAACAGTCTGCTGAGATTCACGCCAGGCTAGACGAATCCAACCGTACCCTCAGTGACTTTGATGCCACCAAGAAGAAGCTGGCAGCAGAGAACTGTGACCTTTGTCGCCAGATGGAGGAGTCTGAGAGCCAGATTGGTCAGCTATCTAAGCTGAAGCTGTCTCTTACCAACCAGCTGGAGGACAACAGGAAGCTCTCTGATGAAGAGAGTAGGGTAAGTAAATGTTGTAGGCAATAACTCTTAATACTGGATTGTATTACCTGGAACATAACATTAGATAAGACTCTTTCTAACTTGATATTTCCTTCCTCATTAGGAGCGTGCCACCCTCATGGGTAAGTGCCGTAACTTGGAACATGACATCACTGGTCTTCGTGAACAATTGGAAGTTGAGAGTGAAGCCAAGGCCGACGTACAACGCTTGCTCTCCAGGTCTAATGCTGACGCTCAGATGTGGAGATCGAAGTACGAATCAGAAGGTCTTGCTCGTGCTGAAGAGATTGAGGCTGCTCGCCAGAAGCTCACTGCTCGCTTAGATGAAGCCGAATCACAGATTGAACAACTTAATATTAAGAATCTTAGCTTGGAGAAGGCTAAGCAGAGGCTTGCATCTGATATTGATGATGCTCAAATCGCTGCTGAACGTGCTCAGACCATGGCTTCATCTGCTGAGAAGAAGCAGAAGAACTTCGATAGGATCATCTCTGAATGGAAAATGAAGGTCGAAGACTTGGGTGCTGAACTCGATGCTTCCCAGAAGGAATGCCGCAACTATTCTACAGAACACTTCCGTATCAAGGCAGCTTTTGAAGAAAACCTCGAACACTATGACTCTGCCAAGAGAGAGAACAAGAACCTTGGTGATGAGATCAAGGACCTCTTGGACCAAATCAGTGAAGGCAGTCGGTCTTTCCATGAGCTGGAGAAGTCTGTGAAGAGATTCGAGATCGAGAAGGAAGAGCTGCAGGCCGCTCTGGAGGAGGCTGAGGCCGCCCTTGAGCAGGAGGAGAACAAGGTGCTCCGTGGCCAGCTTGAACTGAGCCAGGTCAGGCAGGAGATCGACAGGCGCATCCAGGAGAAGGAAGAAGAGTTCGAGAACACACGGTACTAATGAACCATTTTCCAATTCCTGAATTATGGTATATCACATTCTTGCTCAAACGTACAGTAGGCTCTTTGATCAAAGAGATTATTATTTTGCCGAAGAACAATATGCTTCATAAGAATCTCCATTAACTTTTTATTTTTTTAACATAAACAGTTTTATACAGTTTCAGAGCATTCCTTAATTAAGATTATATTTAGCACTTCGTGTATTAATGTTATATGAACACTTACATTATTTGAGATAGATTGGTGAGAGCATTTCTTATTATGAGATTCATCAAACAGTACAAAAATAACCAATTAATAAAATCGTTTGTAATATTTTCAGCAAGTGCCATCAGCAGGCAATGGACTCCATGCAGGCTTCTCTGGAGGCTGAAGCTAAGGCCAAGGCTGAAGCTCTGCGTCTGAAGAAGAAGCTTGAATCTGACATCAACGAGCTAGAGATCGCCTTGGACCACTCTAACAAGGCCTATGCTGACCTTCAGAAGGGCTTCAAGAAGGTCGCGATTGAATATAAGGACATGGAACTGAAGGTAGAGGAACAGCATCGCATTGCTTCTGAGTACAGAGATCAGTTTGGCATCTCTGAACGTCGCTGCAACGCCATTCAGGGTGAACTTGAGGAATCCCGATCCCTCCTGGAACAGTCTGATCGTGGTCGTCGCCAGGCTGATTCTGATCTGGTGGAAGCCAATGACCAACTCTCTGGACTCTCTGATCAGTACAACACCCTCACTCTGGCCAAGAGGAAGCTGGAAGGTGAAATGCAAACCCTCCAGGTAAGTTCACTTTTATCATGAATGTAGCAACTCTACAACATTATATAATCTTAATTAAATATATGTTATCAAATAATAATGTACTGGTATGATACTGATATTAATGTTTTGTATTTACAGGCTGATCTTGACGAGATGCTGAACGAGGCCAAGAACTCTGAAGAGAAGGCTAAGAAGGCCATGGTAGACGCTGCCCGTCTGGCTGACGAACTCCGCTCTGAACAAGAACACGCCCAGACTCAGGAGAAGATGCGTAAGGGTCTTGAAGTGACCTACAAGGACGTCCAGTCCAAGTACGAAGAATGCGAGGCTAATGCTCAGAAGAATATCAAGAAGGCTGTGTCCAAGTTGGAGACTCGCATCCGAGAGTTGGAGAGCCACTTGGACGATGAAGGTCGTCGCCACTCTGACGCCCAGAAGAACCTGAGGAAGTGTGAGAGGCGCATCAAGGAGCTCACCTTCCAGGCTGATGAAGACAAGAAGAACCAGGACAGGATGCAGGACCTTGTTGACAAGCTGCAACAGAAGATCAAGACCTACAAGAGGCAGATCGAGGAGGCTGAGGAGATCGCTGCCCTCAACTTGGCTAAGTACCGCAAGGCTCAACAGGAACTTGAGGAAGGTACTGCCTAAGTATCTTCCCCTGCATGTTATGCATGGCACGGATTTCTGACCTGCGTGAAGTAAGTTACCTATTGGGTTTTCAATGAAAAAATATTGTACAAATACTCATGACTAAATCATAGATAAATATAGTTGCTCACGTCTATCCCAAAATAAACTATATTAATGCTAATGAAGGGAATAATGATCTCATAAGAACCTTTATTTATTACAGGTGTAACAATTGTAGCTCAAACCAGCTCAGCTGTCCGCACCTCACGACTTGTCATCACCAACACTGTATATTAACAATAACAAAAAGTGTGTGTTACCCAAATCACACAAGTCACAACATCTTATTTATCTAAAATTTGTTAGTAACTGTTAATAAAAAAAAATCGAAAATTTTGAACACTTGTATGATGGTGTTGAAATATTAATAAATTTGTCTTAAATACATTCCTTTTCCTGTGTTTCACCTTCCTTCCTCTTACATAGTAAATACCTGCTAGAGAACAGCAGTGATTAGTAAAACAAGTGTAGTTAAAGGGAGAGTAGAGTTTTGGCAATTTTGGATATCATGATTTCTCCAAACTATTCCCACAACAGGCCAGCTACCATTATTTCTATTAATCTGGTCCTGTTTCCTGGCATACTTTGGAGGAATCAAGACACTCCAATGTACCAAAAGTATACTGTCCTCTTAAGTAATCTATTAACCACTTTGTGTATAGTACGAGTCATAAAAGTAGCCTACATATGAAAGGAACTAAAACAAAATGTGTATGAGAGACGGAGAGACGCAGTTCCCAGTGAAATGGTTCCTACTCACATTCAGTGTATTGTTTGTTCAAGCCTATAAGAATATCACTTCCCACCCACACGTACAGTTGCGGACACATGAAAGAGACACATTTTAATTGGGTCCCGTTTATCAAGCATAGAATAGGAAGGCTTCTCTTCACACCGACTCAATGAAAAAAAAAAAAAAAAAAAAAAAACGTTTCATCCAAGCAAATGTACACTCGCAATCCAGAATATGTATCCATCCTGATCTTGCTGAAGTTTCGAATCATTTGGCACAGTAGTGAACCAATTACAACGCTTATCCTGTTTCATATTTGCTTGAACTCGCTTGATACTCGATCAGGCTATTCGAAGCAAGTCTAGATACATATTTTGGATTGCGAGTATATACTTACATTGGGGACAAACAAGAAATTCATAAAATAAACTCATAATGCTCTGTCTTCATTTGTATACATGTACAGCCACAATCAAATAACCACCGACACTTTCACTCCATCGTGCAAATATATCAGTATCATATCAGAATATAATCATACAACAACACCTTACGTCAACTCAAGCAACCCCCTCGATTATTAGAATGAGGTGCTGTAAAATCATACACGTGTTGTTCTTTATTTACCAAGATATTTACTAGAATCAGTATCACATCAGAATATAATCATACAACAAGACCTTACGTCAACTCAAGCAACCCCCTCAATTATTAGAATGAGGTGCTACAAAATCATACACGTGTTGTTCTTTATTACCAAGATATTTACTACGATGGAAGGAAAGTGTGGGTGGATATTTGATTGTGACTGTACACTCGGAAGTACTAATCCCCCCCCCCCCCCTGCCAATAGCCAAAGTCGCAGCCAGTGACGAACGGGGGATCGAACACACCACATTCAACTCCTCTACAATGCTTCACTTTTGCTAATACTTCGAGCCAATGAACCACTGGGGTCGAGGTAGAGGAGTTGCAGGTGGTGTGGTCGATCGCCCCACGGTCCTCACTGGCAGCGACTTTGGCTATTAAGGGGGGGAGGAGAAATGAGTACACTCGTGATACGAAATCCCTGACCAGAGACGAACTGTAGGCACCACACACACACAAACACACACACACACACACAGACCCGCATTCGAACTCAGCCTCTATATGTGTACTGGGTGGGGGAAATGAGCAATACCAGGCGATTCAAAGCTTTGTGCTCCTCACACACTGATCAGAAATGATGTATCACGATTGTACAGTACTTCTGGGTGTACAGCCTTCTTTTATCTTCAAATCATTTGTTCTTCCTGGATGAGACAGTTCTAAAAACTGTCAAGTAAAGAATCGGATTGTCAGCTTATCAAGCACAAAATTTGGTTCATCTGTTTTAAATCTTGGCTTTCTTATACAATCTCTCATCCTATGGTTCACTTCATTGTCTCTTCTGTCCATCATATTCACGCATATATAAGTTTTCGTTTTCTTTGTTTTATCCTTTTGCCACCATGTTTCCAAATGTCAGGATCGGTGGAGGTACGGAGAAGACGATGTGGCAACGGGCTATGGTTAGGGGGGTTTGATGGGTGCGGGAATAGGGGGACAGGCTTGGGAGGGTTAGGTGGGGTGCAGGAATAGGGGACAGGCTTTCTACCCACCCCAAGCCTGTCCCCCTATTACCACACACCCCCAGTCCCCCCCCCCTAAGCTTGTCCCCTACTCCCACACACCCCCAGTCCCCCACCCCCAAGCTTGTACCTTACTCCCACCCCCCAAGCTTGTCCCCTACTACCACACACCCCCAGTCCCCCCCCCCCAAGCTTGTCCCCTACTCCCACACACCCCCAGTCCCCCCCCCCCTAAGCTTGTCCCCTACTACCACACACCCCTTAAGCAAAGCAGTAAAATGAGATTGAACAACATCATTGTGAAGTTCATATACAAAACCCCTGTAACTCATTGTTACATTTGAGTTATAATGTTAAGCCTATTGAGAGCAAATCATACGATATAATAATGTCTAAATCATGTGTTTATATATTACCGTGTGTTGTGTAATTGAGAGAGAGAGGGAGGGAGGGAGAGGGAGAGGGAGAGGGGGAGGGAGAGGGAGAAGGAGGGAGACGGGGGATAGAATGATAGGTGTGGTTGTAGGGGGATGGTGAGGAGGTTGTCTGGTGGGGGATTTAGGAAGAGGGGTAGGCTACGTCGCCTTGTCCGAACATTTGCTCAGGATTATTTTGTGTTCTCACTGACTACAACTTAAGATCATAAGAGTAAACTCCTTAATGAAGTATACAAATTTGCCTAACTACTATACCGCCATAAATTACGGCGGGGTGTCGTAAACATTATATTAGAATGTTATAATGATCTGACTAAGAACCTTCAAGATCTTTGCGAAAAACGAATCAACATGGAGCCTGAAATGGTTTTTAATAGTGTACAGTCGGCGGCATAAGTCCTGTCACCTCACCTGCTTCACCGAGACAGACAGTGTTCATGGACTCGAGAAATACACACGTTTTCTACACCTAATAATTTCGAGTCTATGAACATCGCATGCCTCGGTGAAGCAAGCGAGGCGACGGGACTGTTGCCGCCGACTGTACCGTACGTAGATTTATGAGGGAATATTAGTTTGATATGCAATTACTGTGAATTTTAATATATTCATTAATTAAGGGGGTGCGGGAGTAGGGGACAGGCTTGGGGGTTTTGGGGGGGTGTCGGGAATAGGGGTAAGTAGCAGCGACATTCACCATTTCATCTCATTATCACAAAACCTATTTATATAAAAAAAAAAAACACTACGCTGCCCAGGCATTGTTTACATTAAGGTCTGAACTACTCTTTATAGATCTTGGTATAATATTCTGTCGGACCAAAAACTTTCGTGTTGCAAAACGTGTTATTAGTAATCTGTGGTTGGTTCGATATTGGACTGACAAGAGACCATCACTAATACCTTGTTCACAGGACGCACTTAGGGTGTGTGTGGGAATAAAGGGACAGGCTTGGGGGGGGTGAGGGGTCGAGGGGTGGGGGGTTTGGGGTGTGTGGGAATAGAGGGACAGGCTTGGAGGGTGTGAGGGGTCGAGGGGTGGGGGGGGGGTTTGGGAGTAAGAACTTATAATCTAAAGTAATGAGGCCAACATTACATTGAAGAAAGTTACATGTGTCAGTTAATGTTTTGTTGTTACATGTGTCAGTTAATGTTTCCATTATAATATATACTCACCAATTCAGTGAATGTCTGGACATACTCACCATAGAAATAGAACAATCTCTCTCTGGGTTGTTTAGTTTTGAATATTGGATCTTTCCTTCTATACTTATTTCCTCCACCGGTCTGGACAGTGAACTTCCCAAACAACATCAAGACTCACTTTACACAAGGATGTAAAGATATTTTTGAGAATTATTATATTCTTTCTCTTCTGGTAGAAATGTATTTATAATTTTAAGGTATTAAATAAAATCATATATATACTGTCAATACATATTTTATTGCACAAAATACCGCAATATTATAGTAAAGTATGTTATCAACTTTGGATCTCGAGTGAAACTGAAAAGTAAACACAAACAAATACACCGTCGCGTGTTGGCGACGATGCGCAAACGACCAAAATAATGGGTTTCCAGAAAATGTATACCTTTTCAAAATCGTATTTTATTAGACCATTGATAAGCTGTAATTCGTAGCAGTTCATATAGATATGTCTAATATAATTACCTTTATTTATAATGCACTCTTTGCCAAAATAGACATATTTTTACAACATCAAGTTTTGCCATGAGTTGCTTTTCATACAAGGTAAGAACTTACACTTAAGTGCTGAGCTTGGGGCAATACTTAAGTATTACACTCATCTTAAGTGGACTTAACTTAATATATAAGTATTTTTTTACACTTAAGCAGAATACTTAAGAAATTTCTGGAATACGGGCCCTGGAGAACAAGGACACAACAGGGTCACTCAAATCAGGGTCGGTGTTGGCTGGAGGTGATCTCTAGTAAGGGTTAGTTAGAAGGTAGGTAGGTACGGGGATGGTGTGAAGTAGAGTGGTGGGTGGATGGGTTGTGGTGGTGGTAATGGTGTGTCCGGATGTCAGGCTGCGACACATAATATATTTACTGTCCAGATCAGGGTTTCTCTTTCCTTAATTAAAACAGGGGCAAAGACAGAGACAGAGACAGAGACAGAGACAGAGAGACAGAGACAGAGACAGAGACAGACAGAGACACAGAGACAGAGACAGAGACAGAGACAGAGACAGGCTCCTGGTGCTCTAACTTATCACCAGTTAATTTTCACTAAATAACATAAAACTTAAGAAATACTGATGCTAAATATATTTCAAATACATAAATAATGTTTTAATAATACATTTGTCTGCTGTCATAGCGGGTAATTTGATTAAACTGTACAAATTATAACTTACGGAAGATTGTTCATTGACGTGTGTGTACTAATGTTACTTTGAGTTATAATTTATTCCCTCTACTCAGTTCCAAGTACTTGTATAAAGTTATACCTTAATAAATGTTTCACAGGCTTATTTTCAATGAATTTGGAGTAACGTGTTGGAAGAACAATAGATGTAAAGTAATGAAGTGCTGTGATGCTTATATTGGCAGAGTTGAAGTCAGTGTTGCCAAGTCTGCTGGACGAAATTTCCCCAACATCAACATCAGATTTTCCCTTTTTACCTCAAAAATGTCCTGTTTACTCTTGAAAATAGTCGTATATTTCGTCATGTAGAAATTTTCCCATTTACTCTTCAATAATGTTAATATATTTTCTCCATTGCTACCTCTAATTTTTCATGTTTAGGTAAACTTTTCCATAATACAATCTTGCTGTTTTCCTTACTTCTGGATGCCTTATCATATAGAACACAATGGACATGCATTATACAATGAAAAATAATAATTTGGTATGCAAATAATATTAATATTTTCAATAATATATAATTAGTAAGCTCAATTGGGGAGCTATACCCTTCCCCAAAGCTTCATCACCAAAGTTCCAATAATGCTGATGATTTTGGTTGGACGCCGAACAAACTGGGTCCCGAAAAACGACTGTGGAATCGGACACGTTACCAAAAGTATTCGTTTGTTGGCTAACAGACAAATATTGACGACTGTGGAATCGGCCCAGAGACAGAGACAGAAAGAGAGACAGAGACAGAGACAGAGACAGAGACAGAGACAGAGACAGAAATGGCTAACAGACAAATATTGACGACTGTGGAATCGGCCCAGAGACAGAGACAGAAAGAGAGACAGAGACAGAGACAGAGACAGAGACAGAGACAGAGACAGAAAGAGAGACAGAGACAGAGACAGAGACAGAGACAGAGACAGAGACAGAGACAGAGACAGAGACAGAGACAAAGACAGAGAGAGACAGAGAAACAGAGAAACCTAAGTTAAGAGAAAAGACAGATCAAAACAAACTTTAATCCCCTACAACTATATTTCTGCTTCTATATGGTGTTCACTGTCAGTAGTTGTTGTTGTTGTTGAAGTTCCTCCAGCTGTCTGGCCGTAATTATAACGTATACTCATTACAATATCGATATCACGTAGTAAACACACAATAAAAACTACTACAATACACTCGTGATACATACTCCCTGAATAGAGACGAAAGGCAGACACCACACACATACACACACATACCTTGCATTCGAACTCAGCCTCCATAGGTGTACTGACTGCATGGGTGGGGAAATGAACAATACCAGGCGACTCGAAGCTCTCTGCTCCTCACACACACACACACACTCTGGTCAGGGATTACGTATCACGATGGACTGTACATAAGAAGGTCCCCAACCCAACCCAACCCAACCCAACATGAATCTGGCAAGCCAAGTAGAGAGAAGTGGCCAGAACAGAACAAGCAGATCGGGATAGAATTACGCATACCACATTTGGGTCAGTCAGCCAACCAACCAGCAACTCAGAGTGTGTGTGTGTGTGTGTGTGTGTGTGTCTTTCCAACTGGTGAAATGTTAGTCAGTGTGTGTCAATAGTGGGGCCTTAATTCCTCCAACCTGTGCACAAAAACAAAACAAATATCTTCTTGGGTTATACTGAGGTTGGGTAGCATAGTTGAGAAGGAGACAACAATGGTATGCATGCCACCACACAATGTTTATTTAGTACAGCCTTAATGCAATGCCAAGAAATCGACCGAGATGCTTCTGTATAGCTTGTGTGTGTGTGTGTGTGTGTATGTCCGAGAGGGAAGGGAATGTGTACTGTACCTATACCATCTTGCCTTTACCATCATGACCAACATCTATTCCTGATCTCGTTCTCAATTTACATTCGAGTTGACCAGCTGCTTGGTGAGAGGACAGGACACAAGCGCCTCAGACGTGCTCCAGTGGGTGTTGCGACTGGAGGTGGTGTTGTTGTGGTCTGGTCTGGTCTGGCTGACTCCTGGTTGGTGCAGTGAAGCGTGTCGTAAGTCATGGATTTATTGATTTATTTATTTATTAAGGGTGAATGAAGTTTTGTGTTGGTAATTCTGGAACAGTAACTGTATTCTCCAAACTATTCCAAGCAACAGGAAACCATTATATTTGTCTATCTGGTCCTGTTTCCTTTGGAGGAATTAATACACTCCAATGTACTCAAATGACAGCCTTCCCTTAATTACGGGGGGAAGTTTTGTGTTGGTTTGATAATTCAGGAGCAGCAACTGAATTTTTCAAACTATTCCGAGCACTTTTCTCTGACTAAGACCAGACAAATTTACTCATTATTGAAAGCACAAGCAAAGGTCAATTATTTTTTATTTCTTATTTCTTAACTCATAAATAACCAGTGCACGTTAGGCCTTACTGTACTGTAGATGAATCATAATTATGTTTAGGCTAACGTCAGACAATATTGACATCACTGAAAACTCCAAGGCAACTAACAAACAACAGTAAAAGTTAACGAAAAGAGAAATTTCATCGATTTAAGCCAGGGACAGTATACTTTTGGTACATTGGAGTGCCTTGATTCCTCCAAAGTATGCCACGAAACAGAACCATATGGACAAATATAATGGTGTTCTGTTGCTTGGATTAGTTTGGAGGAATCATTATCTACAAAAAAGCCAGAGCTATACGAGAAACGAAACCCCACAGCCAAGACGATCAAGATTATTGGAGGTAAATGAGTCCTTCAAATATGGCCACGAAACATCACCTATAAGGAAGGAGTTTGTTTCGTGGCATGGTTAGGTGGAATCAGAAGCCTCCATTTTTATACACAATCACAGGGCCCTTAATCACAGGACACCTTAGACTTTTCAGGACAAGTTATATTCGTCTCAATACTTATTAAAAAAAAAAATAAAAAATAAATAGATTGTGTCTTTAGCTTTCTTAATTGTATTCAAGGTAAAAATCAGGTGCTACGAAATTCAGAACTTGAGACTGTGTATAACGCTTTAATTAAATGGAATGCAGAATATAATAATACTGTATATACTGTATATACTGTATATACACTCGGAGGTGGCCGAGTGGTTAGTGTTCTGGACTCATACCATAGAGGTCGGGAGATCGATCCTCTCAGGTGAGGGCCTGAGAATATTTACTCTTCCGATTTAAGTGTCAGGCACTAACTATAAGGCGACCGAACGTCGTAAAACACTCTCACTGGTACCATAACAGCTGCAGTATTTGGGAATTACCCTCACTTCCCTTTCTCTGTGGCTGGATACCAGTTCGGAAGTCGTGACGTGTGTGTGTGTGAGCAGCAGTTGACCTGGGCCACGATAACGGGCTTGATTAAGCCTATGTCCAGTGTCGGATCATATAAAAAAAAAAAAAAAAAAAAAGTATCTAGCTTGAGAAGCCTGTGATGGTTAAGTAAACGATCAGCACAGATTATGATGCCTCGGGGATAAAACAAATTATTTTAAAGTATTTACAGTCTGAGGTGTCACAATGTTTCACTTTTTTTTTTTTTTTTTTTTTTTTTTTTTAATTACACAAAAGTTGCTCCGATAGTTTTTTTTTTATTTTTTATCATATTGTACAGTCACGAGCACTAATAAGTATACAGATTTGGTTGAACTGTCCCCCAATTCACTAACGAACTAATTCCAATGTTGTTCATATTATTGTGCATTAATTTAGTGTCTCTAGATATTCGAAGCACACCTGAATACTTTTAAGTGCTCGTGACTGTACACAAATGAAATGTGGGATGTGGGTGTCATGTTTATAGTTTACTTATATACTTTACAGAATCTTCGCTCTGGGAAAACTGTAAGTAAAGAAACAGGCAGCTTTAGGCACCTACCACCAACACCACCACCACTACTATGCCTGGCCACGTCAAGAAGAGCACTGGGCCTGACCCTGACCCTGCCCAATGGTTGTTCATCTCCAGGGAAATGAAAATCAAAGATCAGTCCAAACCTTACGATGCTAAGAAATCCTGCTGGATTGCCGATCCCAAGGAAGGGTTTTTGGAAGGTATGATCGTAGGCACCAAGGGAGATCTAGTCACTGTTGACGCTGGAGGCGAAACCAAGAATTTTAAGAAGAATCAAGTAAATCAGGTCAACCCACCCAAGTATGAAAAGTGCGAGGACATGTCCAACTTGACTTACCTCAACGATCCCTCTGTCTTGTACAACCTCAAGTCCCGTTACGTTAACCAGCTGATCTACACCTACTCTGGCCTCTTCTGTATCGTGATCAACCCCTACAAGCGTTACCCCATCTACACCAACCGTACTGTCAAGATCTACATGGGTAAGAGGCGTAATGAAGTGCCACCCCATCTGTTCGCCATCTCTGACGGAGCTTACATGGACATGATGCAAGGTGAGTTTCACAATTCTAAGAGCATGCAGCAACAACGTATATAATCATTTTACATACATTTATTATAATGCTGTATTTATTTTCAAATGACTTTTGACATTCACAATTTGATGATCAGACATTTATTTATCTCATTAGCCGTGATTAAAAAAAATATTATTATTATTATTGTTATTATTGTTATTATTGTTATTATTATTATTATTATTATTATTATTATTATTATTATTATTATTATTATTATTATTATTATTAATAATATTATTATTATTATTATTGTTATTATTATTATTACTATTATTATTATTATTATTATTATTATTATTATTATTAATATTATTATTATTATTATTATCATCATTATTTGAAGAAGAAGAAACACCATAATTCTCTTGACATTTCATTATTTCTCTTTTCATTTTTTTTTTTCAGTCGGAGGAAATCAATCTATGCTGATTACGTGAGTACAAGATGGTGCACATATTCTCAATGGAGTTCATGTCTGCTTCAAAAACAAATTGACTTAAAATTAACGTGTTTATTTTACTGTAGTACCTACCCTTATCTGTTTTTTCACTCTGTTTATTTTACCTCAACGTAATGATTTATCTGTTTATTTACTGTTTATTTTATCTCCCCGTAATGATATCACTATTCATCTGTTTATTCACTGTTTATTTTACCTTCCTGTAATAATCTGTCACTTTATTTTTCCTCCCCGTAATGATGTCTCTATTCATGTGTTTATTGATTTGGTGCCTTCCCTGGTAGCGGTGAGTCTGGTGCTGGTAAGACTGAGAACACCAAGAAGGTACTCTCCTACTTTGCTAATGTCGGCGCCACGGAAAAGAAACCCGGGGAAGCTCAGAAACAGGTATGTGTGTGTGTAAAATAATAATAATAATAATTAACGGTTTATTTACATAGCAGTCAGAGACTGAAACTATACATAGGGGAAAATTACATTAATATTAATTCTAAGTTCTATTGGCTACAACTTGGAGACATACAGTACTAGTTAAGTGTTTATCTTTCGCACTAAAGTGTGAATAGTGCTATGGTGATAGCGGTCAGTGTGAGGGGCTCTGAGCGGCACCAGTTTGTTCTGGTGTCGAGTAGCCCTGGCTGGAGGGAGGGAGGCTTTAGGTGGTTGTAGCTGACGGTGGTGTGGGTTACTTAACAAGCCTTCCCCGAACTTGCTAAGGGCTTGCTCATACATGGCTGTCAGCCTGAGTAGACTCAGGGTGGTGAGGGCATTATTGTAGCTGGTGTAGGCAGGGCCCAGTATGACTCTACATGCCCTCTTCTGTACTCTCTCAAGCTGTTGTTGTTGTTGTGTGTGTGTGTGTGTGTGTGTGTGTGTGTGTGTGTGTGTACTGGTGTTGTTGTTGATGCTTGTGTGTGTGTGTGTGTGGGTGTGTGTGTGTGTGTGTGTGTGTGTGTGTGTGTGTGTGTGTGTGTGTGTGTGTGTGTGTGTGTGTATGTGTGTACTGGTGTTGTTGTTGATGCTAGTGTGTGTGTGTGTATGTATATTGGTGTTGTTGATGTTTTTTTTTTTTTTTTTTTTTGTGTGTGTAATGGTGTGTATGAGTGTGAGATCTTTCTGTCAATATCACTGTCTCTGTCATTTATATACCTTCTCTCTCTCTCTGGCTTGCTTTGTTATTTACATAGCTTCTCTCTCACCAACCAGAATCTTGAGGACCAGATCGTGCAGACCAACCCTGTACTGGAGGCCTTTGGTAACGCCAAGACTGTCCGTAATGACAACTCATCCCGTTTCGTGAGTTTCTCTCGTCATTATAACTTACGTTAACTTATCTATTATATGATATTATAAGACATTCGCTCATTAAAGTATTTGTGTTAACTTATTACATGATATTATAAGACATTAGCTCATTAAAGTATTTTTCTGTTTCACAATATTGAATAATTTCACAGGGTAAGTTCATCCGTATCCACTTCCAACCCAACGGCAAACTGTCCGGTGCTGACATTGAGGTGTACCTGCTGGAGAAGGCTCGTGTCATCTCACAACAGTCACTCGAGCGATCCTACCACATCTTCTACGAGATGATGTCCGACCAGGTCAAGGAAATCAAACGTAAGTAACTACAAGCAGTCTGGATATTTTGTCGATAATTGTGTACTATATTATTGTTATTGTTGTTATTGTTGTTGTCTACATTTTAACAACACGTCCTATATATAATCTTACAGCCGCCCCTCTACTCCTTTACAATGACGAATTGATTCATGGGGAAGAAGGGATAATCTTTTAATTTGTGATTAAAGGTAGAAATATCGTCGTAACTTTCACTTTAGAACATCACAGAAAGCAAGGACAGTCAAGCGTGTATCCAGCAGTTGTTGTTGAAGTTCCTCAAGGTGTCTAGCCGAACAGCCCCTATATCAATGTCAAGCAGTTGTTCACTTTACCCTGACCCAAGTCCAAAACCAAGATAATATATAATTTCTTTGAGTTTTTATGTAACAGGTGCCCATATAATTTTATGTTCTCACCCACTCATCATTTTTTCAGCTGGCTATTTTTTTTTATTTTTTTTTTATTGCACACCAGCATAGCACTTTTCTACACAGGTAACAAAAACAAAAAATCTTATTTATTACCCTTCAGTATTTCTACTAATATTTACGTTGGTCACTATTGCAGCCTCGTGTCTTCTCAGCAACGACATCTACGACTACCACTATGTGTCTCAGGGTAAAGTCACCGTCCCCTCCATTGACGACGGCGAGGACATGCAGTTCTGTCATGTACGTGCTGCAAATCATTAAATAATTATCATCGCTAACACTTGGTCAACTATGTTTTTATTACAGTATATCTTTGGATAAGTATAGAACAAACACATTGTCATCAAATATACTGTAATCATGCTCATATTCATTGCGGATAGTGCATTTATATTCAGAATAATGATGTGTTATACAGTAATAATAGTGAATATAATAATGATACGCGAGTTATACAGTAATTATTGTTAATATAATAATGATACGCGAGTTTCTTGTCATACATATTCAAACTTCTTCTAAACTCAGAAGGGTTGATGTCACTAAAATATATCCAACTTTACTTTCTCCACAGGACGCCTTCGACGTGTTGGGCTTCAATGGAGATGAGGTCACTAACATTTACAAGATCACCGCTTCCGTGATGCACTTGGGTGGTGTGAAGTTCAAGCAAAGGGGTCGCGAGGAGCAAGCTGAAGCCGACGGTACTGAGGTGAGTTGATACACGGTTGAGATAGTATAGGTTAGACAGAGAATATACAGGTGGGAGTGTTGGGTTGGGAGTCTGGGCCCACAAGGACGAGGGACTATAGGCTCAATCTTAATTAAGGGGGAGGGTATAGTTCTGACATTTATGGAGATTATGATTCCTCCAAACTATTCCAGGCAACAGGATACCATTATTTTTCTTCATCTGGGTGTATTTCCTGGCATACTTTGGAGGAATCAAGGTGCTCTAATCTATCAAAAATATACTCTCCTCTTAAACCAGTCTGTCTGCGTGGTGGGATGTACTCGATTTCCCGTCATCTAATGTCTGTGGTGGCGATGGCTTCCACAGTTTGGAACACTACGGTGCATACAGGATATTAAATGTGTTCGACCAGTTTCTATATATATTGCAGGTTTCAGTGAGGGAGATGAAGCGACAGAACATTTGCTGTCATTTGATCGTATATACATTCAAACTACCTACCATACCTACCTACCTTATTGCCTTCTTTCTCTTGTATACCTTGTTATCAATAGAATCATATTTAATCATAATAGTGATCATGCAATTATCACAAAACCTAGCCCTTCTTTAACAGAACCTTAACTAAAATCTATTTCATCACTTTCAGGTTGGTGAGAGAGTGGCAAAGTTGTTGGGTATTGACTCTAATGATCTCTACATGGCCATCACCAAACCCAAGATCAAGGTCGGTACAGAGTTTGTCTCCAAGGGTATGAACGTGAATCAGTGCACCTACTCCGTGGGTGCCATGGCCAAGGCTCTGTTTGATCGTGTCTTCAAGTTTATTGTATCCAAGTGTAACGACACCCTCGCCACCGGACTCAAGAGAGCTTCCTTCATTGGTGTCCTCGATATTGCCGGCTTTGAAATTTTCGACGTAAGTTAAAGCTTAGATTGTCAAGTAGAAATCCATACACAGACTCCATAATATATAAAAGAAGAGCAGTAATTTACAAAACAAAAGCAGTAATTTACAATGCTAGTATATACCTGTTGTAAATGTTTCAAAACTCCCAAACATTTTTTTTTTTCAGTTCAACGGGTTTGAGCAGATCTGCATCAACTTCTGTAATGAGAAGCTGCAGCAGTTCTTCAACCATCACATGTTCGTGTTGGAGCAGGAGGAGTACAAGAAGGAAGGCATCAACTGGGTCTTTGTCGACTTTGGTATGGATCTGCAGGCCTGCATTGAGCTCTTCGAAAAGGTATTTAGAATAGAAACCACAAAGAATATTCTGTATCCATAGTAAAACAAATGTATCATGAATTATTGCCTGATTCGTGTAAAAAAAATAAGGCGTCTATGCCATTGCTCAGACAAGAACACAATATCCTGGTAATGATTTGTATATTCAGTGATTTCATAAAGTGACTATAGGTCCATCTATGTCTGTCCATTCGTCCGTCCTCCGTTACTACTCGTAGGTCCTTGGAGATTTTTTAAAGTGATCTAACGACAAATTTTCTTTCAATTTTTTCAAGTAGTGCACAAGGCGCTTGGCTGAACGTATGGGGCTGGAGTCGCCATTGAATTGAGTTTAGTTAATTCATATAACTTATTCCTCATTATCGGTTTCCAGAAAATGGGTATTCTGTCCATCCTTGAGGAAGAGTCTATGTTCCCCAAAGCCACAGACAAATCCTTCGCTGAGAAACTGAACAACAACCACCTGGGCAAGACTCCCGTATTCGTTAAACCCAAACCACCGAAGCCAGGCAATGAAGACGCCCACTTCGCCATCGTTCACTACGCCGGCACCGTGAGCTACAACCTGTCTGGCTGGCTGGAGAAGAACAAGGATCCCCTCAATGACACCATGGTCGACCTCTTGAAGAAATCTACTGAAAATGAACTGTGTGGCACAATCTTCGCTGATCATCCTGGACAGTCTGGTGGTGCTGACGACAAGAAGGGTACGGTATATTAATGTACTTTATTTAACATATGTAGTCATTTTTACGAATACGTAGTGCATTAATTTGATACGGGTAGCTTCACTAAATGTGTGTGTGTATGTGTGTGTGTGTGTGAATACCAGAAACTTGAATACCTTACGAATGTTAGACGTTTTTTTCTCACCACCTACTTCATTCAATATTTTAATTCTATATCATTAATGTCGTCAAATCACATCAGGACGAATTTGCTTCTTCATATATTTTTTTTTTGTTTTTTTTTGCTGATCTTTATAAACCATTAAAAATCTCTCATAACAACTTTGATTCCTTTGCACTAATTCTGATGATCATTTTACTGTAGGTGGCCGCGGTGGAAAGTCTGGCTCCTTCAAAACTGTGTCCTCTTCCTACAGGGTAAGTTATTAACATTACAGCCCAACCCTATCTATATATCTAAATGAAGAGACTCTGTTTATCCGTCATGCTATACAAATTGTCATGTGACCACCTACAGCGCCAGGAATTCACACACGGAAAGTGCACGTATACGAGGGGAGAGAGGATATTTTCGTCACAAAAAACACAACATTAATTATTTAATTACACATACTTCACTTTTTTGTACGCCTGGCAACCCACTCGGTTTGTTTACATTCCACGCTTGCGTGACGCTGCCACAACTGGAAAGAAAAAAATATCGAACCATTCTTTTACCTTAACCCCTGCAGACCGGGGGGGGGGGGGGGGGGGGAGTTGCCTCCCTGTTGTACCCTGCCGCTAGCGTCAAAATTCCTCGATTTCCCCTATATTCACAACGCTCTCACTCTTAACCTATATAGTGTACTGACTTCAATATAGTTTCTTACATACCTTCAACTGTGTGTACACTTGGGATAGACTCGACCACGGCAAGGGTGTTCAGTTAGAGCACAAATTCGGACAAGGGCAAATACTTAAAAATAGCCCAGCCATCGTGGCGTCCCAGAATCAACTGAGTGGATAGCGGATCGATATTGTGAGTGTGTTTTCTAGCCCGCTGACTAGAAAAACCAGCCCTACATAGCCTTAAATGGCGCTAAATAGCTGTGACGGTCTATCGCATCAGCAGGTCACTACCGTATGACGGTCTATCACGGCAGCCGGTCTCTTAGGGTTAAGGGGCACACTTCACCATGCGTAGCACGGGCTTATGGTCTAGTATATACCTAACCTGACCTGACTCCAGATAAAACCGTAGCAGGACTATATATAGACTCGTAGTTAAGGAGGAGGTACAGCCACAATCAAATAACCACCGACACTCTCCTTCCATTGTACAAATAAATTAGTATCATATCAAGCTATAATCTTACAACAACACCTTACATCAACTCAACCCCATCAATAAGTCTTATAAATTTAATGCTTCTGTTTATCATTGTCTGTTTAAACTACCTCAGTCTGTAGTTTTGGTTCTCTAATGGGAGAGTAGTTCATAGGAAACTTAATTTAGTCTATAAACTGGAAGACAGGCTGAGCTTCTTCTGAGACAAGTTAGTTGATTGATTGATAGTCAAGTTCTTTTAGCTTCTCATTGTTAGACTACAGGCAGAGCAGACGTCAACTAAGTCAAGTATTTAAATACTACAAATATGTTCTCTAATTTTTTTCTCTGATAAATTTAAGTATAATGAATGTTGAAAGTTGTACCACAAAACAACACCTATGGGTTATAAACGTGGCATAGTATGGACCAATTATATAGGTGCATATATTTCACTGGAAGCACAGTACGGAATTATACTTTTATCCTCAGAAAATATTATTATGCTCTTACATTTTAACCTCTTAAGGGGAGAGTATACTTTTGACAGATTGGAGTGCCTTGATTCCACCAAAATATGCCAGGAAACAGACCCAGATGAAGAAAAATAATGGTATCCTGTTGCTTGGAATAATTTGGAGGAATCAGTTGCTCCAGATTTGCCAACACTGTACTTCCCCCTTAACATTCGTCTTCCACCCCCACCACCAGGACCAACTCCAGAACCTGATGAGGACACTGAACGCCACCCACCCTCACTTCATCCGTTGCATCGTACCCAACGAGACCAAGTCACCAGGTGAGTGGGTTAGATAAGAGAATATTACAGTACTAAGTCTTGTTGTCCATTAAATCACCTTCATTCACCAGGTGGGTGGGTTAGATAAGAGAATATTACAGTACTAAGTCTTGTTGTCCATTAAATCACCTTCATTCTCCAGGTGGTTGGGTTAGATAAGATAATATTACAATACTAAGTCTTGTTGTCCATTAGATCACCTTCATTCTCCAGGTGGGTGGGTTAGATAAGAGAATATTACAGTACTAAGTCTTGTTGTCCATTAAATCACCTTCATTCTCCAGGTGGTTGGGTTAGATAAGAGAATATTACAGTACTAAGTCTTGTTGTCCATTAAATCACCTTCATTCTCCAGGTGAGTGGGTTAGATAAGAGAATATTACAGTACTAAGTCTTGTTATCCATTAGATCACCTTCATTCTCCCAAAGCACGACATTGAAACTGGACCAAATTACAGTACTAAGTCTTGTTGTCCAATAGATCACCTTCATTCTCCCAAAGCATGACATTGAGTTTCTTACTGTAGCTACTATACAGATTTTCCAGATTTATTGACATTCTTCGAGATATCAGAAGTCCTCCAGATTATCTAATATATTTTATCCCCATCTAATTAAGGGGGTGCGGGAGTAGGGGACAGGCTTGGGGGGAGTTTGGGGGGTACGGGAGTAGGAAGACAGGCTTGGGGTGTCTAGAAAGCCTATCCCCCTACTCCCGCAACCCCCTAACCCCTCCCCAAGCCTTTCCCCCTACTCCCGCACCCCCCAAACTCCCCCAAAGCCTGTCCCCTACTCCCGCACCCCCTTAAACCAAGACGAAGACATGGAAACTAAAACACTGACTGTATTCCTCCAAACTATTCGAAGCAACGGACTACCATTAATTGTGTTCATCTGTCCTTAATCTGTCCTTAATTTAATCTGTCCTTTAATTATTCTGTCCTAATTTAATCTGTCCATAATTAATCTGTCCTTAATTAATCTGTCCTATAATTAATCTGTCCTATAATTAATCTGTCCTAATTTAATCTGTCCTTAATTAATCTGTCCTTAATTAATCTGTCATTAATTAATCTATCCTTAATTATTCTGTCCTAATTTAATCTGTCCTTAATTAATCTGTCATTAATTAATCTGTCCATAATTTAATCTGTCCTTAATTAATCTGTCCATAATTTAATCTGTCCTTAATTAATCTGTCATTAATTAATCTGTCCATAATTTAATCTGTCCTTAATTAATCTGTCCATAATTTAATCTGTCCTTAATTAATCTGTCATTAATTAATCTGTCCATAATTTAATCTGTCCTTAATTAATCTGTCCATAATTTAATCTGTCCTTAATTAATCTGTCCTTAATTTAATCAGTCCTTTAATTAATCTGTCCTTAATTAATCTGTCCTTTAATTAATCTCTCTTTAATTAATCTGTCCTAATTTAATCTGTCCTAATTTAATCTGTCCTTAATTTAATCTGTCCTTAATTTATTCTGTCCTAATTTAATCTGTCATTAATTAATCTGTCATTAATTAATCTGTCCTTAATTAATCTCTCCATAATTAATCTGTCATTAATTAATCTGTCCTTAATTTAATCTGTCCTATAATTAATCTGTCCTTATTTACAGGTGTGATAGACACTGGTTTGGTCATGCATCAGCTGACCTGTAATGGTGTACTTGAAGGCATTCGTATCTGTCGTAAAGGATTCCCCAACAGGATTGTCTACCCAGATTTCAAACACAGGTGAGAGAGGTCTTGCGTTTTGTCATGCATGTCACATTGGTGCCACTTCGCTTAAGGGGCTGTGGGAGTATGGGACAGGCTTGGGGGGGACTGGGGGGATGTGGGAATGAGGGGACAGGCTTGGGGGGGACTGGAGGGGTGCGGGAATAAGGGGACAGGCTTTGGGGGAGGACTGGAGGGGTGCGGGAGTAGGGGGACAGGCTTGGGGGGGACTGGGGGTATGTGGGAATAAGGGGACAGGCTTGGGATGGGTGCGGGGAAGGGGTAGAAAGCTTGTCCCTTATTCCCGCACCCCCCCCTAACCCCCCCAAGCTTGTCTCCCTACCCCCGCACCCCCCAAAAAACCCCAAGCCTGTCCCCTACTCCCACACCCCCTTAATATATTGGTAATGATGAGTCAACATAAAACACAGTTGCAGTCAATAATAATATTCATCCACATATGGGAATCAAACAATTTACTGTCTAATGTTTTCACGTTCACGTATGATGATGTTATTGTTGTAAGTAGTGTGTAGCTGCTTGTATTAAATTAAAAGATGGTAGTTAACGTGTGTGTGTGTGTGTGTGTGTTATTGTTGTAAGTAGTTTGTAGCTGCTTGTATTAAATTAAAAGATTGTAGTTAACCTATTTATTGGAAACTTGATCATCTAAGGAACAGAGGGAAGCTGTCAAACTTGTACGTGAGTTACCCCTATATGGATGATTATATTTGACCACAACTGTATTATTATAATGATGAATGACTCCTTTCTTTCCCTAGGTACCTGATTCTAGCTTCAAAGGAAATGCTATCGTGCAAAGATGACAAAGCCTCAGCCAAAGTGTGTTTCGATAAAGTCGGCCTCGATGTAGAGTCATATCGTCTCGGCAATACAAAGGTAAACAATATAGTATTACGTCTGGCTCAGCCTCGATGTAGAGTCATATCGTCTCGGCAATACAAAGGTAAACAAAACGATATTATTATTACGTCTGGCTCAGCCTCGATGTAGAGTCATATCGTCTTGGCAATACAAAGGTAAACAATATAGTATTACGTCTGGCTCAACACTCAACACTCTCGACATTAGTAGTGCCCTTTGTCTTACATATCTTGCTGATATACGAAGACTAACTTGACTTCCAATACTATAGTCTGTTCAAAATTTGTGTTCCATTTTCCTCTATCTATCTGTCTCTATTTCTATCTATATCTTTCTATCTATATCTATTTATATCTATATCTTTATATCGCTATTTCTATCTATCTATCTATTTCTATCTATCTAAGCATAAGAGGCCAGCGGAACACAAGTTTTGAACAGACTATAGCTAGCCCTTCTGCAAATGTCACTGAAACTAAGACATAATTATGATATCAGTGACCCATTATGTTATTACTAATGTGTTATGTTATCAGTGACCATTATTACAGTGTGTTATGTTATTGTTTATCAGGTGTTCTTCCGTGCCGGTGTTCTGGGAGACATGGAGGAATTCCGTGACGAGCGTATTGGCAAGTTGATCACGTGGCTACAGTCGTGGATTCGAGGATGGAAGAGCAGGAAATATTACTCCAAGATGCAGAAGCAGCGTGTGTGTCTATTGGTGGTGCAGCGTAACATTAGGAAGTACTTGGTGATGAAGAGTTGGCTTTGGTACTCACTATGGATCACTCTCAGACCAACACTCAAAGTGAGCAATGCAGCGGACGAGTTGGCAGACCTCGAGGCCACGGCTGAGAAAGCTGAGAAACAGTTCGAAAAGGAGAACAAGTCTAGACTAGAACTGGAGGCCATTAATACAACCCTTCAGGAGGAAAGGAATGGTATGCTCATGGCCTTAGACTCAGCCAAGGGTGGAATGTCAGAGTTCATGGAGAAACAAGATAAACTTCAAAACCAGAAGCAGGAGCTGGAAGCACAACTTAATGTAAGTAAAATGAAACATTAGTTTGGATAAACACAAGTCAACAGTCATAAGCAATGTTATATATGTATCACAAAATTACTTAAGAAATTAAGAAGCGTTATATATATATATATATATATATATATATATATATATATATATATATATATATATATATATATATATATATATATATATATATATATATCTGTGTGTGTGTGTGTGTGTGTGTGTGTGTGTGTGTGTGTATTGACTTAATCCATAAACATAATATCTATGTTACTGTAGGAGTCCACTGAGCGTCTGAAGAAAGAGGAAGAGGCACGAAATCAACTCCAACAAAACAAGAAGAAGATTGAGCAGGAGATGGGCAGCTTGAAGAAAGACATGGACGACATAGAACACATGATCCAGAAAGCTGAACAAGACAAGACGACCAAGGACCAACAGATCCACACACTCAACGAGGAAATCGCTCACCAAGAAGAGCTCATAAATAAAATAAATAAAGAAAAGAAACAGCTGCAGGAGTGTAACCAGAAGACTGCCGAGGATCTTCAGAGTCTGGAGGACAAATGCAACCACTTTGGAAGCATCAAGTCCAAGTTGGAACACACCCTTGACGAACTCGAAGATTCACTCGAGCGCGAAAAGAAACTTCGTAATGATGTAGAAAAATCCAGGAGGAAAGTGGAAGGTGACTTGAAGTTGTCTCAGGAGGCCGTAGCTGACCTCGAACGAAACCAAAAGGAAGTCGAGTTGACCATCCACCGAAAGGACAAGGAGTACTCCGCCCTGGAGAACAAACTGGAGGAGGAACAAGGCACCTTTATGAAATTCCAGAGACAAATTCGAGAACAACAAGCCCGATTGGATGAGCTGGAGTCTGAAGTGGAACACGAACGCCAAGCACGTGCCAAGGCAGAGAAGGCCAAGACACACCTGGCCAAGGAACTCTCCGATCTGGGTGACCGTTTGGACGAGGCTGGAGGAGCCACTGCTGCCCAGATCGAACTCAACAAGAAGAGAGAAACAGATCTGGCCAAACTCCGTCGGGACCTAGAGGAACTCAATGTACAGCACGAGTCCGCTATGACACTACTACGTAAGAAACACAACGAAGCCATCAATGAAATGTCTGAACAGGTCGACTATCTCAACAAAATGAAGGCCAGGTAATTTAAAAAGGTGGTAATTTTATTATTATTTTTTTTCTTTTTGGTACATTGGAGTGCCTTGATTCCTCCAAAGTATGCTAGGATACTGGACCAGAAAAGCAAAAATAATGCCATTCTGTTGCTTGGAATAGTTTGGAGGATTCAGTTGCTCCAGATTTACCAACACAAAACTTTCCCCTTAGAACAGAGTCTCACAGTTACTTGGTTTACCTTGGTGTACAAAATTCAATTCACTCCACAAATCCTAACTTATTCCACAAATCTTAATTTTCACCAATCTATTCTATTCCTGTGAATTAATTAAAGGAATTATGATAATGTCGGCAAACTAGATTATATTTATTCCTCAAAAATTATTCAGCAACTGTAACTATAATTATGTGAAATAATTATGTTTCGTGGCAAACATTAAGGAATCACTTGCAAAAATAAATCATCATAGATCCCTTTAGTCGAGTATCAATGTAGCTAAAATTAACTTTGTATAATTAAAACTGTGTTGTTTTTTTCTATCTCCTCGTATATAAGGACTGAGAAGGACAAGGAGTCATTGAAACGTGATGCTGAAGATGCCAAGTCCACATTGGATGGCCTCGCCCGTGACAGGGTAAGAATCAGATTAATATATTTCTTGCTAGTTTTTACTCTCTCTTGCGCGGATGACTGATTTTTTTTTTTTTTTTTTTTTTTTTTTTTAGTCACCTAGAAAAGAATATAAATTACAATATTTTATTTACCATATCTCAATCAGCTGGAAAGAGGCACTCGATGTCCCATATATACAACTCAAATTATAAAAAGGGATTCTATATCATCCTAAATAAACACGAAAAAAACAACTATGTACAGTTGGTCACACATGAAGCTGGTATGGTATGGCTCGTTACTTGTGAGGTGCTTGGCAACACAAGAATGGAAAGTAGAAAAAGATGTAGTTTGTTGACAGGCAGACAGTAAAATATTATTACTGTCTCCTTGTCAACAAACTAGAACATTTGCTCACTCTCCTTCCTGTTATTATCCTGGTATCTCACAAGTAGCGAGGCGTATCAGATTCATGTGTGGGCAACTGTACACCCACTCAAATAAAGAAAACAATGAATGAAAGCCTCTCTCTTGTGACAGACCGCAGCTGAGAAAACATCCAAGCAACTCCAACAACAGATCGCTGAAGTCAACGCCAGACTAGACGAGTCCAACCGAACACTGAGTGACTTCGATGCCACCAAGAAGAAACTGGCCGTGGAGAACTCAGACCTGGTGCGTCAGATGGAGGAAGCCGAGGCCCAGATTGGTCAGCTGTCCAAGATGAAGCTGTCTCTCACTAACCAACTGGAGGACAACAGGAAGCTTTGTGACCAGGAGAGTCGGGTAATTATAGACACTTTATACACCAAGGGATATTATAGATCGAATAGGCTAATGATGATGAGGGAAATTATGTTAAGGATGATAGTCGATAATGATAATGATAAAATTAATAATAATAATATTAATAATAATGATAATATAAAAAATAAAATAAAATAAAATAAAATAAAATAAAATAAAATAAAATAAAATAAAATAATAATAATAATAATAATAATAATAATAATAATAATAATAATAATAATAATAATAATAATAATAATAATAATAATAATAATAATAATAATAATAATAATAATAATAATAATAATAATAATAATAATAATAATAATAATAATAATAATAATAATAATAATAATTATACCTGAATGATAGAAGAAATAGAAACTTTGCTCATAAGTAAATATAAATAAGTAAATTAAGGTCAAACTTTAACTCAATTATTACAGGAAAAGGCTACACTACTTGGCAAGTATCGTAATCTGGAGCACGACATTGAGGGTTTACGTGATCAGCTCGAGGTGGAGAACGAAGCCAAGGCCGATATTCAGCGTTTGCTTTCCAAGGCCAACGCTGATTCCCAGATGTGGCGCTCCAAGTATGAGGCGGAGGGAGTTGCCCGCGTCGAAGAAATTGATCTTGCCCGTCAGAAGCTTGCTGCCCGGCTGGTTGAGGCTGAGGCACAGATCGAACAACTGAATATAAAGAATCTGAGTATGGAAAAGACAAACCAGAGAATCGCAGCTGAATTGGATGAGGTTCAGATCGTTGGAGATCGGGCAGCAACGCTCGCTGCTGCTGCCGAGAAGAAACAGAAGAACTTCGACAGGATTATCTCTGAGTGGAAGCTGAAGGTTGATGACTTGGCTGTTGATTTTGACTCTTCTCAGAAAGAGTGTCGCAACTACTCGACTGAACTCTTCCGTGTCAAGGCAGCGTATGAAGAAAACCTTGAGCAAATTGATTCCAACCGAAGAGAGAACAAGAACCTCTCAGATGAGATCAAGGACCTCATGGACCAAATTGGTGAGGGTGGCCGATCTTACCATGAAATGGAAAAAAATGTTAGGCGTCTTGAGATCGAGAAGGAGGAGCTGCAGGCCGCTCTGGAGGAGGCTGAGGCCGCCCTTGAGCAGGAGGAGAACAAGGTGCTCCGTGGCCAGCTTGAACTGAGCCAGATCAGGCAGGAGATCGACAGGCGCATCCAGGAGAAGGAAGAGGAGTTCGAGAACACTAGGTATTATTCAGATTTATATACGTTATTTTTTGTATTATGATAAAGTAAAACACATACCATTCCGAATAATATAGTTCCTGAACTACATCTAGAGTATAAAACTAATAACTACTGATCTTTACACTGTCCATAATATTTTACAGGAAGTGCCACCAACAAGCCATGGATTCTATGCAAGCCACCCTTGAGGCTGAGTCTAAGGCCAAGGCAGAGGCACTTCGTCTCAAGAAGAAGCTGGAGTCTGACATCAACGAACTGGAGATTTCCCTTGACCACTCCAACAAGGCCTATTCAGACCTCCAGAAGAACTACAAAAAGATGCAAGTAGAGTATGGTGACATGGAACTCCGTGTAGAGGAGCAGCATCGTATTGCCTCTGAATACCATGAACAATTTGGTATTGCTGAGCGAAGGACCAATGCTCTGACTGGTGAGCTGGAAGAATCTCGTTCACTCCTGGAACACTCTGACCGTGGACGTCGCCAAGCTGAGACTGACTTAAATGATGCTAACGAACAGATTAGTAGCTTCAGCACTCAAATTACATCTCTTACTTCAGCCAAGAGGAAGATTGAGTCAGAGATCCAAACAATACAGGTATGTAACAAAAATATTGAATATTATACGTTCCTTATACCTGGTACACAGTCATTATCCATAATACTTAGCTCAGTCTGGAAGAAGGACGGTGATCAGTTGTTTATTTCACATACAAACAATACACTAAGTTAATAATTGTATAAAATGCTGGGAATTACCTCCACAGAAAGTGCCTAAGCAAGTATCAATTATAAATTACAATTGTCTCAATGATGTAGCCTTTCCTATTTCTGTAGGGTAGAGTACATACACCATGTGATTTATTTCTGTAGGGTAGAGTACATACACCATGTGATTTATTTCTGTAGGGTAGAGTACATACACCATGTGGTTTATTTCTGTAGGGTACATAGAGTACATACACCATGTGATTTATTTCTGTAGGGTAGAGTACATACACCATGTGATTTATTTCTGTAGGGTAGAGTACATACACCATGTGGTTTATTTCTGTAGGGTAGAGTACATACACCATGTGGTTTATTTCTGTAGGGTACATAGAGTACATACACCATGTGATTTATTTCTGTAGGGTAGAGTACATACACCATGTGATTTATTTCTGTAGGGTAGAGTACATACACCATGTGGTTTATTTCTGTAGGGTAGAGTACATACACCATGTGGTTTATTTCTGTAGGGTACATAGAGTACATACACCACGTGGTTTATTTCTGTAGGGTACATAGAGTACATACACCATGTGGTTATATACTACTCATGTCTCTCCTTCAGGCTGATCTGGACGAGATGTTGAACGAGGCCAAGAACTCTGAGGACAAGGCCAAGAGAGCCATGGTTGACGCCGCACGTCTGGCTGATGAACTCCGCGCTGAACAGGAACATTCTCAGACACAAGAGAAACTACGTAAGGGTCTCGAGGCTTCTCTTCGCAATCTCCAAATCAAGGTGGAGGAAAGTGAGGGTAATGCTCAAAAGACTGTCAAGAAAGCTTTGTCCAAGTTGGAGACTCGTATCCGGGACCTGGAGAGTCAGTTGGACGATGAGTCTCGTCGCCACGGTGATGCTCAGAAGAACCTGAGGAAGTGTGAGAGGCGCATCAAGGAGCTCACCTTCCAGTCTGATGAGGACAAGAAGAACCACGATAAGATGCAGGACCTTGTTGACAAGCTGCAACAGAAGATCAAAACCTACAAGAGGCAGATCGAGGAGGCTGAGGAGATCGCTGCCCTCAACCTGGCCAAGTTCCGCAAGGCCCAGCAGGAACTTGAAGAAGGTATCCACTAAAAGGATTCAGAAGAGATTAATATCAAGATTCTAGTTACCTTCCTCTAATAAACCATGAATAAAGTTAATCTTGTACCCCAGTTCATCACTTATATTTTGCTTAGTGGTTAAACACAGGGGACTTTATATATTTTTCAAGTGGGACACACATTGTCGAACTTCAATAAACTTTCTTGTTGCAGGTGTGGTGACTACGACAGCCATACACTCAAAACTCAGCGCCACATGCATTGTAAAAACCACTTTGGTGTAAAATGTGTAAGACAAACCAAGTTCTGTAAAGAAATAAAGCAAAAATAACAAATATTTACCGAACACAACCCGGTAATTATTTTAATATTAGGAATAAAAAAACAGAAACTTGTAATAATACTTAACAACAAAAGACAATATGCTCTGTGTAGATAAAATAAAAAGGGAATGACACTGTAAGTACAAAATTATGCATACGTTACTTCGATGTTCATGCCAAACCCTGGAAAATCCAAAATGAACAACCAGTTAATAAAAGTTATTGTGAAATATAAGTACATGAACTATAATGAAAAAATGTCATGAAATGAATAAAGGTGGACGAAGCATTGGTGTTTTTTCTACATTATTTTCCTTGAGGTTTTCGTTCACTTTACATTGAAGTCTCCATTGAGTTGTGTGAGAGTTTTCTGACTATTCCTTCGAGTTGTGTGAGAGATTTCTTACTATTCCTTTTTCATTCACTTCTCCCCTGGAAAGACCTCCCCAATCTGCTAGAAATATGGGGCTACGGATTTCTACCATGCAACTGTGCCAAAAATTAGACTACCGTAGCACATGAGAACTATATCTGTCATTTTTGCATTAAGATTGTATTACAAAATCACTATAGCTAATACATACATACATATGCAGGTGGAAATGAAGCCAACTTATCCTGCCCCTGTACGTACAGTTGGACACAGGTATTGGTGGTACAGCCCAGTAGGTGAAAGATACTTGTCCCATTTGAGTAACCATTGTGTGTCTATTATCAGGTACTTGCTTTTTATTACCGTCCTCAATACTGACTTCTGCCCCTGATGGTGTCTCCTATTTGGCACTAAGGAACTTGATATTGGGAGAAATTGACTATCTTTCACTTGGGCTGTACCACGAATTCCTGTGTCCAACTGTACGCATACACTTTTTTTTTTTTTTTTTTTTTTTTTTTACAATTCGTGAGACCCTGGACGAATATAAAGGAAATTCCGGACCAAATGCACAGCGATGTCTTACTTTTGTTGTCCTACTGGCTGGCATGGATTTGGCCCCGTTCCTAAGA